>JAAAKG020126996.1:0-14843 GCA_010014905.2 Druon quercuslanigerum
ATCAGTACACATAGTAAAGGGATTCCCATGAATTAAAAAATTACTTATTTATAATAACGGGATTCCCAGTTAAGGTTGATGATATATGTCGAGATGAGATTCGTGTCAGGGATCTGCATTACCGACCGATGGTAAAAATCTGCATTACCGGCATAAGGTAAATCTGCATTACCGACCGAGGGTTAGTCTGTAACAGAACCAGCTCGCCGGGTAAGTGGCGTGGTACCGACCGAGGGTAAAAACCTGCATTACCGACCGAGGGTAAAAATCTGCATTACCGACTGAGGGTAAAAGTCTGCATTACCGACCGAGGGTTAGCCTGGAACAGAACCAGCTCGTCGGGTAAGTGGCGCCGTACTGTCATAGCCCTACTACTGATATCTCAGTGACTGAATATCCAGGCGATTATATGCCCTGCACCTACTTATCCTACAACTACTTGTTCTGGTGACTAGATGTATTAGCGACTAGATGTCCAGACGACTAGTTGTCCTGCAACAAGATATCCGGCGACTGGTTCATGGCGAATAGATGTCCTGCTGCGGTTGCAAATTAAATCGCCAGGTCAACTAGTAGCTGAGACATCGAGCTGCTAAGACATTCAGTTTTCAGGAGATTTAGTTGCCAGCCAATTGAAAAAATTGATAGTCCTTTCCCACGCAAATTATTAAAAGTATATCAAAGACGAGATGAAAGATGCCAGGTCAACAATGTTGACCTGTTAACTAGTTATCCCGGTGACTAGTTGTCCGGACGACTAGATATACTGACGACTAGTAGTCCTCACAACTACTTGTCCTGACGATTATGAGTCCAGCAACTAGTTGTCCAGCGACTGGACGTCTGATCCGGAAAGTTATTGCAGCTGTAAAATTTCAAATATCCACGTGTCTTATAATTCGTTACTCCACAACACTAATGTATACGGTAAACGTGTTGAGATATTTACTTGTTATATGAAGGTTGCGTCGGTAAATAATGTAGTAGATGGGAAAGATTCTATCGCAAGTATTCCAGGATCAGCAGTTTGCCCCCTTCCATACTATTAACAGTCAGCGAATGGTTAGTATATAAGTCAAAGAATTTATAAAATTTCTCAGAAATCAGATTTAAGATTTGGGTCATTGCAACACTCTGGAGAAGAATGGAGATCATCAGTCTGCTACTTATCTGCACGGTTTTCCTCGGAGTGGCAAGTAAGTTCAAATCGCATATTAATATTAGTTGTTTTTTAAATAAGACAAGTTGCATCTTTTTAAAATGTTAACAGTTCATATTATAATGATGAGTTCTTTCGAATTTAAAATTTCGGTATTTAACTGCTTTATTTGATCAATATTCTACCGTGAAAATGATTCGACAAAATGTCTATTTGAATATTCTTCGAAACCAAAGGTTAAACTTTGAATACTACTTCAGATGCTTCTTTTCATTTTTATTTTTTTGTAAAATTTAAATATGCTTTACTAAATTTTAGGTTTATTTTCAAATTTAAATTGAAAAATTATAAGAGATTCAGTTAAAATTACCCAGAAAACACGACAAAACATTTTTTTTATTAATTTAATTCAAAATTAATGATTATTGGGTCGTTTCTATAAAATATACTTTTTCTCTTTAAATTTATTTATAATTATTTTATTTACTTTGTTGTATTTATTTTCATAAATTATTAATTTTTCTTTCTTCCATTACCCCTCTTAAGAAAAATCGAGCAAGGGTAAACAAACCTCGAAATGTTTTTATTTTTTTTATTCAGTTTTTCATTTGAAAAAGTTTTTTATTTATTACAATCACTTTAAGCTTACATACTAATGATCAAAACTTGACCAATAAATCATTTAAAATGCAGAGTTTTTCGGGACGACTAAAAAATCTCGAAAAATAAACTTACCGACACTGTAAAATTCCTGGATTGGAAAATGCCCGATTTGTAAAATTAACGAAAAATAAAATTGCCGAATTGGAAAATTCCCGAATATTAAAATTCACGAATAATAAAATTTTGGAAAAATAAAAACACCGAATTGGAAAATGCCCGAATAATAAAATTCCCGGCATTTTATAATATTACAGAATTGAAAAATTCCCGTATAATAAAATTGCCGACAGAAAATTGTCGAGTTATAAAATATCCGAATTCAAAATTCCCTAATTTAAACAATTACAATTTTTAAAAAAATATGTTTTATGGATTACAAAAACAATAATGAAACTTTACTATTATCAATGTAATTTTTAATGTTTAAAATTTCAAAAATTATTGTTTGAATTTAAAATAACAATAATTTTTAATGAAATATTTCTGGATTAAGCATTTTTTTAATGTGCATACAATTTCAAAAAATACGAAAAGTGTTCACAAAATTGAATTTCAAATTTACATATGTCTTTTCGAAAATCGAAATAAGGTAAGATGAATACAGATAGTGATTTTTTTGGTGGATATAGAGGCAAATCTGGTCAAACTTAACTTGAAGGCTGAAACTTAAATTCTCATTTTTCAAACTTAAAAATTATATTTTTTTACGCCTTCTAAATTTGATCGAATTTGCCCCTCAAATCCTTAAAAAAATCATCCACTGTTTTTATCATAAATTATAAAGATTTTCAGAAAAATATATATAAAAAAATAAAATTCGATTTTTCGAACGTTTTTTGTATTTCTTTAAATACTATGAACATTAAAAAAATTCTTTACCCAGAAATATTCTATTTAAAATTATTGTTATTTTCAATTCAAAGAATAATTTTCATAATTTTAAAAATTAAAAATAATAAAAAAAAGAAATATTCATTACTGTATTAGTAATCAAAAAAACATATTTATAAAAAATTGCAATTATTTTAATTCGGAAATTTTCTGTCGGGAATTTTAATATTCGGTAATATTATTAATTGTCGGGAAAAATATTATTCGGGAATTTACCGATTCAGGAATTTTAAATTTCGGGAATTTTATTATTCGGGAATTTTCCAATCCAATAAAAGTTCGGAAAAATTTTCGGAAGATTTTAATGCCGATTTTTTTCAATTAACAAGATTTTAAAATTTTATTATTAAAATCTTGTATTCTTTTGCATACAATTTTGAAGCTTCATAAGGATGCAATAATGATTCACGATTATAAATTTTTTTCATTAAATGCATGCGAAAATTTATCCCGATTTTTCATTTTAAAAATTAGTTTTAAGATATTATTTAAAAACATTTTTAAAAATTACAAAGAAACTTCAAAATTGTTGTAACAGAATTTTACAGATTTTTGAATTTTGAATAATCCTAATATATATTTAAAAGGTTTAAAACTTGTTAAAATGGTGACAAAATAATTTTTGTAAATTATTTTGTATAGCTTTCTGAGAAGTTTCAAAGGTTTCAGGAACCAAAGAAATAAATTTTCTACATAATAGAGTTCAGAGAAGAAGACTAATGTCTATCAAAAAAGATAAATTTTTGACAAAAATTTAAATAATGAAATTTAAAGTTGAAAAAATTAATTTTCAATAAAAAAACTAATTTCTCAATAAGAAAATAAATTTACAAGCAAAGAAAATAATTTTTAACAAAATACATGAATTTTCAACTAATTCGTAAATTTCTGAAGGAATTTTCAATCTGATAGTTATATTTTTAATCAGAAAAATTAATTTCGAACGAAATTTTTAAGAAAATATAGAAATCATTAACTACTTAGGTAAAACTGTAACGAAAGAAATTTTTTATTCTTTTAAAAATTGTTAAACTTTCTATTATTTTTAAATTACTGAAATTTTTCTTTAATTGTTTTTTTAATTCCACCAAATTAAAAAAATGGTCATAAAATCTTTCAAATTCTTTTTTAAACATTTTAGAAATCCTTCGAAATTTAAAAAAACTCTTCTTCAGTTTCCTCTTACAATAATTAGGAAAAAAATCATTCGAATTTTTTCCACAAATCTTAAGAATATTTTTTTCATTCAAATTGAGCTTACCTAAAAACATTTAAAATTCTCAAAAATTAAAACCATTCTTTTAAAGTCTTCCAAATTTTTATTCCACACAATTTAAATTCTACAAAAAAAAAATATTTTCAAATAAACCTTAAGTATTTAAAAACTTTTTAGAAATATAAAAAATATGTTTTCCTAAAATCTTTCAAAATTATTAAAAAGCTTCAAATTCTTTTTTTTAAATCTTTATAGTGGATTGTTTCCATAATTGAGTTTTTATCATCTCCTTGAGAATTTAAAGAAGACAACAATGATTTCGATCTTTTCAAGCATACTTTTTTCTTAAACAAGGACAAGGTCTTTGTACATATTTTAATAGAACTTTTATGTATTGTGGTTTCGAACAAAAATAGAAGATGAAATATTTTTTTTTAAATAAAATTCTTCATTTATCACTTTTTTCAAGAAATTTTTTAATTTGATTGAAAATTTACGTATTGTGTTAAAAAATAATCTTTTTGGTTCAAAATTTATTTCTTTTTGTTTTTTTATTGAAAATTAATTTTTATAACTAAAATTTTAAGTATTTAATTTTTTGAAAAAAATTTATTCTTTTTGATAGACATTGAATGTTTTTAGATTAAAAGTATTTGGTAGAAAATTAATTTCTTTGCTTAAAAATAAACTATATTGTTAAATATTTCGTTATTTTGTTGAAATTTAAATTTTCTAGTAAAATATTGGTCTTCTTGATGAGAAATCTGCCTTTTTCGTAAATAATTTATTTTTTTCAGATAAAAATAATCATTAGGCTGACATTTTTTTAAAGTTTTAAAATTTTATTTTTTTGTGGAAAATTAATGTTATTTGTTAAATATTTAACTATTGTGTTTAAAATGTATCTATTTTATTGAAAGTTTAACTATTAGGTTAAAAACTTGTTTAAAAATCCGCGATTTCGTTGAAAATTAATTAATTAATTTTTGCAATTGTATATTTAACTATAAATTTTCTTAAAAATGTATCTTTTTTGATAGACATTTAATCTTCTTAGTTGACGTTTTTTTAAAGTTGCAAATTAAAAATTGAATTATTTCTTTAGTTGAAAATTAGTTTTCTTCAGTTAAAAATTAATCGTTTTGGTTGAAGATTCATTAATTTACTAGAAAATTAAATTTACGTTCTTTTGGAAAAATTAAATTCATTTTTTTGAAAATTTGCGTTTTCTTGAAAATATTCATCTTTTGGGTCGAAACTTCAACACCCAGTTTTAAAAATCTCATTTCTTTGGCTAAAAATTCAACTATTCTGCTGAAAATTTGATTTTATGTTAGAATATTAATATTTTTTATGCAAAATTCACCTTTCTGATTAATAATTCATTTCTTTGGTTGAAAATTTAAATATTAGTACAAATTTTCTTTAAATACTCACAATTTCTTTAAAAATTTTTGCAATTTGTTACAAACTAATTTTGCGTTAATAATTTATTTATTTAGTTAAAAATCAGCTGTTTTTATTACTTTGATTTTACATTAGAATATTAATCTTTTTGGCGAAAAATCTACCTTTTTGGTTAATAATTAATTTCTTTAGTTAATAATTTAATGATTCGGCTGAAATATTGTATAAAGTTCACTGCTTGATTTAAAATTCATGTATTCCATTTAAAGTTAATTTATTTGGTGGAAAATTAATTTCTTTCGCAGAAAATGGGTTTTTGTTGCCATAAAAAATTTATTTTTTAACCTTAAACTTAGGTATTAGATAGAAAGTTTTTTTAGGTTCATAATTTAGTTGAAAATTCATGTTCCTTGTTAAAAATTAATCTTCTTGGATGAAGATTAATTTCTGTAGTAGAAAATTATTATTATTTTATCTTTTTGTTATATTTGAATATTAATTTTATTTTATCGAACATTTGTATTTTTTGTGAAAATATTTATCTTTTGGTTTCAAATTTCAAACTATTCAGTAGGTATTCCCGTAGAATAATTATATTCTCGGTGATTATTTCACCTTTTTGTTTCGAAATTAATTTCTCTGGTAGAAAATTTCACTTTCAGATTGAAATTTGTTTTAAATTAATCTTTTTGCTTGAAATTAATTTTTTTAAATGAAAATTAGTTTTTTTTTTATTCAAAATTAATTTCTTTAAAATAAAATGTATATATTCCTTTTTTTGTAAAAAATGTATCTTTTTTAGAAAATTAACTCTTTATTTAATTGAGAATAATTTTTTTTTAAGTGCAAATTCTACTTTTCAATTTTTTGTTAAAAATTTAATTTCTGTATCTTCTTAAAAATATGGTTGGAAATTAATTTATGTAATTAAAAATATAACTATCAAGTTGAACATACCTTTAAAAACTCACGAAACTATTAAAAATTCATGAATTTTGTTAAAAATAAATTTCTTTGGTTGTAAATTTATTTTTTTAGTTGAAAATTAGTTTTTAACTTTTTTTCAATAGGGAACTATATATCAACGAAAAAGGTGAAATAATAGAACTTGTACCAAAATACAGAAGTTTTTTATCAAAATTTTGAATTTTTAGCCAAAGGAATGAATTTTCAACCAATTAGCTGAATTTTGAACCCAAAAGATGAATATTTTTACAAAAAATACAAATGTTCGAAAAATAAATTTATTTTTTAACAAAACACACCAGAATTTTTAACTAAATTATGAACTTCAAGAAGAAAATTCTGCCTAATGCCTAAATTTAGAGTTAAAAAATAAATTTTCAATAAAGAAAATTACCAATTTTCTACTAAACAAATGAATTTCCCTGTAAACATATTAAATTTTAGCAGAATTCATAAAATTCAAATCAAACTGTCGACTGTACCCAAAATTTCAAGCTAATAGTTAAGTTTTAAACTAAAGAAATTAATCATTAACCAAAATGCTAGATTTATTATAAAGAAGTTTAACATTCTACCATAAAATCAAAGTTTAAACAGAATACAGAAATATTCATCAAACTATTTAATTTCTATTGATATTATATTCGAATAGTTTAATTTTCAGTTTAAAAATTAATCTTAAATAAAAGAAGCTCAATTTTAACTAAAGAAATTAATTTTTAAGCAAACAACGATTTTTAATAAAATACAGTTTTTTTTAAAAGAAATTGTCAATTTTTAAAGAATTTTTATCCGAATAGTTAAATTTTCAATCAAAGAAATAATTTATCAATCAAAAAGGTGAATTTTTAATAAAATATATTAATATTCTAACAGGAAATCAAATTTTCAGCTTAATAGTTGAATTTTTAGCCAAAGAAATGAAATTTGAAACAAGCTGCTGAATTCTCGACCCAAAAGATGAATATTTTGGAAAAAATACAAATATTCAACAAAATTAATTTCACTTTCCCAACAGAAAATAAAATTAATTTTCTAATAAAGAAATGAATATTCAATCAAAAAGATTAGTTTTAATAACACACATGAATTTTAAATGAAAAGGTTAAATTTTTTATTCCAGATGATTAAAAGGCTATCAGAAAACATAGTTTTTTCCAAAAAAGAAAAAGTTCTATTTTCAGTAAAAAAAAATTTTGAATTAAAAAAAAACAATGTTCAACTTAAGAATTAGTTCAATTTTAATTTAAAAAATTGATTCTCAGTAAATAGAAACACGAATTTTCTACTAAATAAAAAAATTTTCAATCTTATTATTAACTATAAAAAAATGCAACCTAATAATTAAATTTTCAACTAAAAAAATAAATTATTAACCAGCGAAAAATATTTCATCTTCTATTTTCTTTCGGAACAGAAATACATGAAAATTCTACAAAAAGACGTAAAGACCTTGTCCTTTTTTAAGAAAAAAGTGCGTTGAAAAACCTCAAAATCATTGTTGTCTTCTTTAGATATTTAAAGAGATAAGGAAAATTAAATTATGATAAAAATTCTTTCTGAAGAATTCCAAAGAAAAAGAATTAAAATTTGAAATATTTCAAAGGATTTCTAATATTTTCAAACAAGAATCTTAAAGATTTTAAGACAATGTTTGTTTAATTTAAAAAAATAAAAAAAAATTCACTAAAAGTTTGAATAATTTAAAGATATTAAAAATTTTAACAATTTTTAAAGGAATTCAAAAGTAATCGGATACAGGTTTATGAGGACATTTTTTATGTTTTTTTCTTATGAAAAATTAACTATAAGAGAAAATTGAAGAAGATTTCTAAATATTTTCTTAATTTTCGAACAAGAGTATAAGATTCTAAATCAAAATGTTTTAATTTGGTAAGATAACAAAATCAGTTAAATTCCAGAAATAGCTAGAAGATTTGAAGAGATTCTGAAAGAATTTTAAACTGTAAAAGATGGTTAAACATGCAGATTTTTTTTAAGATTCCAAGAAAAACATCAGAAGCCTCAACAGAATTTCCTAAACTTTCAAGTAAATAAAAAAATTTTCTTTAAATTCCTAGGAAAATTTGAAATATTAAAAAAAAAATTTTGAATTATTTTAAAAATTGTATGAAGAATCGGAGTCATAAATATGTTTTAAAAAAGTTTGGAATTGTTTCTAATGTTTTGTAAAATCATATAAAATAACATTTTTTATTTATCTTTAAGTTTCTTTTTTGAGATATGTCAATTATTTAAAAATGTCTTCTAATTTACGTAAAATTTTTAGGAAATTTTGGAAGATTCTAAGGAAATTTTTTTACATTTTGAACAATTTTTTAAAACAGCATGGACAGTTTGAGTCGGCTAAAAATATTTTTTAGAATTTGAGAGGTTTTAAGTAGTTTAAAAGTATTTTAAAACTTGGGTGCATTTCCGAAAATTTGTCAAATATTTGTTATTTATTCCAAACTTCTAAGAGTCCTAAATATCTGTTTATAAAGTTCGAATTTTTCATAATATTTTGTGAAATTCCGTAAAAAAATGTTTATGTTTCTAGATTTTTTTTTGATACATCTAAAATATTCAAAAATCTTTTCTATTTTTCTCTAGAATAGTATAAAACTTATATTGATATAAGCTAAAAACAAAGTGATAGTTCTGCTTTTATCGTAAGTAGTTTAAATATTTGTATAAATAAAAAAATATTTAAAACGCAGTAAGTTTTACATCAAAATATTATCTTAATTATTTATATATAATGGCACTTCATCTTAGGAACAATTTTTATTCAGAAAACGTATATTAAGATTTAAACATAACAAAAAAATGTCGTTTACCCCCCCCCCCCCTAACCCATGGATATAAGGATATTTCGCGCTATATTCTTTCAAAAACTTTCCAGAGATTTCCAAAAATTTAAAAGAATTTAAAATATTTCAAAACATTTCAAGAAATTTCTACAGATCTTATTCAATTTCAAAATATTTTAAATATTTTTAAAGATTTCCAAAATTTAAAAGATTTCAAAATATTTCAAAGGATTTTAAAATATTTCAAAAGAGTTCTAGAAATCTAAAAAAATTGAGAAAATTTGGAATGATTTCAAAATATTATAAGGGATTTCTAGAGATTTTAAATATTTAAAAATATTTCTAAAATTTCAAGAAATTTTAAAGAATTCAAAATATTTCCAAATATTTTAAGAGGTTTCTGGAGATCTCAAACAATTTCAAAATATTTCTAGACATTTCAAGAAATTATAAAAAATTAGAAATTATTTTAAGAAAACTCTAGAGATTCTAAACAATTTCAAAATATTTCGAAAGATTACAAAATATTCCTAAGGATTTCAAGAAATTTGAGAGAATTTGAAACTTTTCAAAATATTTCAAGAAATTACTAGAGGTCTGAAATAATTTCAAAATATTTAAAAGATTTCAGAAGATTTCCAAAGATTTAGAGAGATTTCAAGAAGTTTGGAAGAATTTAAAACGTTTTAAAATATTTCGAAGGATTTCTATAAGTTTTATATAATTTTGAATGATTTCAAAATATTTCACAAGATTTCTTGACATTTTTAAAAATTTGAAATAATTTAAAAGGTTTCAAAATGTTTAATCATATTTCTAGAGGTCTTAAACAATTTCAAAATATTTCTAGGGATTTCAAGAAATTAGACAAAATTTGAAAAATTGTAAATTATTTTAAGAAACTTCTAGAGACTTCAAACAATTTCAAAATCTTTCGAAAGACAGCAAAATATTTCTAAAGATTTCAAGAAATTTGAAAGAATTTAAAACTTTTCAAAACATTTCAAGAAATTTCTAGAGGTCTCAGACAATTTAAAAAATTTCTAATATTTCAACAAATTTCCACAGATTTATAGATATTTTAAGAAATTTGGAAGAATATAAAAGATTTTAAACTAGTTCAATGGCTTTCTAGAGATTTTTAATATAAAAATATTTTTAATGATTTTTAGAGATATCAAGACATTTTTAGAAATTCAAAAGAGTTCCAAATGTTTTCTTGAAACATTCAGGAATTTAAAAGAATTAAAAATATTTAAAAATATTTTAAGAAATGTCTAGAACTCTGAAATAATTTTAAAAGATTTCAAACATTTCAAAACATTTCAAAATGTTTCAAAGGATTTCTAGAGACGTCAAACAATTTCAAAACATTCAAAAGATATTAAAAGATTTCAAAAGGATTCTAGATATCAAAAAAAAATTTTAACTTTGAATTATTATAAAACATTTCAAGAAATTTCTAGAGCTCCCAAACAGTTTTAAAAAATTTCAAATATTTAAAAATATTTCGAAAGATTTGCAGAGATTTCAAGGAATTTGGAAGAATTTAAAAAGTTTCAAAATATTTCCAAGGATTTCTGACAACCTCAAAGAATTCTAAAAGATCTAAAAGATTTTAAAAGATTTCTTGACATTTTCAGGAATTTGACAGAATTTAAAAGATTTCAAAGTATTTTCAGAGATTTTATATATTTCAGAAGATTTCTAAAGATTTTCAGAAATTTGAAAGAATTTAAAATATTTAAAAATATTTCAGGGTGCTTCCAGTGATATTAAACAATTTTAAAATATTCCTAGAGATTTCATGAAATTGGAATCAACTAAAAACTATTTTAAGAAACTTCTAGAGATCGTAAGGCATTTCTAGAGCACTCAAACCTAGCAAATTAATCTACGCAAAAAAATAATATATGAAAATTTTTTAAATATAATTTAGGCGAAAAATTTTGTAATAGTTATAGTTCTTTTTTCTATGAACAACTTTTATGTTTTCAGAAAAAAGCTACGCTTTCCATTAAAAAATGAATAATGAAAAATTTGTAGCTCTCCTTTTTTGTGATAAATTTTCGTCTATCTTTTTGCATTTTAGATATTTTGACTAATAAAAATAATTTTTGGTTATTTTTTGTTCGGTCAAAATTTGAATTTTTGATTTTTCAGTTTCCGATACTAATAAAGTGTACTAAACACTAATCTCATTTTTTTTAAATCTAACAATAGTATAATAACTAGATATTTCCAACAAAGATATTTCAATTTTTAAAATTAATATTAACAAGATGATAAATTTTATTTAAAAACTACTAATTTTTAACAAAATAGATGGATTTTAAACGAAATATGTGAATTGTTAACAAAGAAGATTATACGTCTATCGTAAAGGTGCAATTTTTGCAAAAAATTGAAATAGTTCAATTCTTACTTAAAAATCTAATTAAATAAAACAACTAATTTTCTACTAAAAAATTATTCTTTAACAAAAAAGATTGATTTTTAACAAAATACATGAATATTTCACCTAATATTGTAAACTAAAAAAAAATTCTACCTAAATTTTAAATTTTCAGTTACAAATTAAGTTTGAATAAATAAAAAAAACAATTGTCTACTAAAGGAATGAATATTTAACCAATGAGATTAATTTTAAATAAGATACATAAATTTCCAACTTAATTGTTAACTTTTAAAGTAATTTTCAGCCTTATAGATAAATTTTCAATCAAATGAATGAATTTTCAAACAAAAAGGTGACTTTTTTTATTAAGCACATTAAGATTCTACGAAAAAAGCAGAGTTTTGACAAAACCTAGACATTTAGAACAAAATAGTTTCTACCATATAGTCGAATTTTTGCCGCAAATTATGAATATTCTCTCCCAAAATTTTAATTAACAAAAAATAGAGAAATTTTCAATCAAATAGTTGAATTTTTAACATAAATGATCAATGTTCTCACAAAAAATACATATTTTCAACCATGAAGATTAATTGTCTATCAAAAAAGATAAGTCTTGGCAAGAAACTGGAATATTACACTCCAAAAAACTGAATTTACTCCCAGGCAGATTAATTTTCAATAAAGTGAAGGATTTTTTAACCAAATTGTGAATTATTAAAGGAATTTTCGAAATCATAGTAAAGTTTTTAACTAGAGAAAAATTTTTTTAACTAAAAGAGTAAAATAGTCAACAAGAATAAAAATAAAATACAAATATTCAACAAACTAGATAAACTTTCAACAAAATGTTACATTTTTAAACAAAGAGATTAAATATCTATTGAGCAAGATATATTTTAGAGAAAAAATGGAACACTTAAATTTTTTATTAGAAAAATTAATTTGAAATAAAAAAAATAATTTTAAACAAAAAGTTACATTTTTTACCAACAAAATGAATTCGCCACTAAACAATTGAATTTTGAATCCAAAAGATAAATTTTCGCTTATAAAATACGATTTTTGAACAGAATAGATCAATTTTCAACGACAAATTTAATCTTCAACCAAGAAGATTAAATGTTTATCAAAAAATTTGTTTTTCATAAAAATAGAATACTGAAATTTTCATTTAAAAAAGTTAATTCTTAATTTAAAAAATGAATTTTCAACTAACAATTAGTTTTTAACAAAATACATGAATTTCAAACGAAATTTCGTATTTTGAAAGGAATTTTTAAGCTAATGGTAACATTTTCAAACAAAGAAGTTAATTAGTCACCAAAAATATTAACATTCCATAACATTCCTTTAAAATCTAAAACGAAACGTTGAATAATGACCGAGCTTTTTTCTAAAAATAATTACTACATTTTATTAATGTGTATGAAAATAATATTTTTTGAACTTTTTCATATAAAGTGGATTGTACCCTGATTATTGGAAGTTTTACGACTTTTTGGTGCCAATTTCGATCCTAGCGTAAAATCCATGAAAGAAATTCTAAAAATATCTGTATATATTCAATTTTTTTTACATCAATTCAACCTTTGGGGTAAAAATTCGAATATTTAGTTAACAATTTACTCATTTGGTAGAAAATAATCTTTTGTTACAAAGTCATATTTTGGGGGTAAAATTAATTTTTTTGGTTACAAATGTTATCGTTTGGTTAAAAATTCAACTTATTTGGTTTAAAATTCAATTTTCGGGTTAAAAATTCAACTACTTGATGGAAGGTTAAGCATTTTAACTAAAAATTAATTTTTTTTAAATTCTCATTTATTCATAATGTGCCCTTTAAGAATTTACACGAAGAGAGAGAGAGAGAGAGAGAGAGCAACAGCGCCTTAGTCTAATCATGCCATTGTATAACCATTACTTAAAATTCCTTAAGTTTTTTATCTGAGCAACTTCCGCTTAGCAAATCCCCCTCCAACTCCTTTTTCCACTCTTCCTCCAAGCTTCTTCTCATTAAAATTTTTTATTATTTTCTATTTCTCTCCTACATCCTTCCCCCGCATGCTCCCATGTTTCCTCTTCCCATTCACGGATTCTGCACTTTATGCTCTCTTTTTTTCCAATACATTCCTTCCCTTACCTCTTTTCCTAATGTAACTCTTGCTATTATGGCAACCTTCTCTCCCCCTATCCATTTTCGAAATACTTGGGTCAATCTGCTTTTGTCGGATTCTTCATAGTTTACTCGACCCCCGTCATCAATATCTCTAGTATTAAAGAACTCCCGCCTTTCCTCTCCCCATCTTGGTAATGCTATTACCCTCCCACTCCTTTCTTCTACCTCCATTAAACATTTTTTTGCTAACTTCCCTCCTGTACCTCCATCCTTCGTCTCATCTCGTTAATTATATCGCCCCTCTCCTTTCTTCTACCTCCATTAAACATTTTCTTGCCAGCCTCCCTCCTCTACCTCCATCCTACGTCTCATCACGTTAATTATATCACCCCTCTCCTTTCTTCTACCTTCATCAAACATTTTTTCGCTAATTCCACTGATTTCCCCGCCCGTCCTCAGTTTCGTCTCAAATTCCCATCCCCCCTTTCCTGCTGCAGTACTTAATTTTACCCTTTGCGCTTCTTCTCTCACCATATATACTGGCCGAGTCCAGTGTAAGCCTTGTGGTAGTGTCCAACTTATATACCCTTCTTGTAAACTGTCGATCTCTTTACTTTCTTTATATTTCCATACTTCTGCTTCATAACCTAAAATCAACCATAACAGCTTATCAAATAACAATATTCTTCTTCTAAGTTTGTGTAACATTCTTTTTTCTATTCCCTATATCTGTTTTATTACCCCTGCTGCTTTTGTTACCCCATCTGTTACATGAGCGTTATGATCTCCATTTGTTTGCAAGGTATATCCTAAACATTTAAATTCGTTTACTTCTTCTAACTTTATTCTCTTCCATCTCCCGGCCGTTTCTTTCTTTTCTCCCCCTCCTTTTCTAAACCTCATTATCTTAGTCTTTTCTACATATTAATTCAACTTTTTCTCATCTAAGTATTTCTTTAGTCCTGTAATTAGTAGGCTGGGGCAAAAAACCAAAATTGTGCGTCCAGGAAACGCCTGGGTGCGGAAAAGTGGCCCAGTCCAATCCGAAACTCAGCGCACTTTGAAGTTTTGAAATCGGATAATATCTTGAGTCTGTTCTTTGAGGGTGAAATCTCGAAATTTCACTAAAAACATTAAAATTTAAGGTTTTGCAAAAATGGGCTTAAAATCGATACCGATGCCTTCCAAGGGTGACTTTACGATAAAATGTC
>JAAAKG020127007.1:0-14842 GCA_010014905.2 Druon quercuslanigerum
TTAAAAGTAAAATCAAAATAATGATCATGTGTCCATGCATGTTTCGATAGGCCTGTGTTTTGGTTTCCTGTTCGACAATCTCTTTTATGTTCTTTAATTCTACTTTTTAGTCTCCTGCCTGTTTCACCTATGTAAACTTTATTTCATTGTTTGCATTTATTTGAATATACCACATTCGATAAATACTCTTTTAAATCAGAGTCTTTTATATTCCCAAAAAGTTTCCTAATTTATGATTATTTTGAAAATAAGAAGTAATTTTATGTTTTCTATGTAATGCTCTGAGTGTTTCAGATAATCTTTGTATATAAGGGAAAGATACTTTAATGTCAAATTTTTTATGTTCTTTGAAACATTTTTCTTTTTTATTGTTTTTACGTATGCTATTGTAGATTTCATGGATATTCATTAATTGTAATGGGTAATTATTTTATTTTAAAGTTTCTTTAATTAAATTTAAATTGTTTTTTCTTAACTTAAAATCACCTAATTTTATACCCCTATCAATTAGTCCTTTTATTAACCCAAGCTTTTGACTGAACTCATGATGTGAATTACAGTTTAGATATTGGCCAGACCATGTTTGGTCTCTAAACCAATCTGTAAAAATGTTTCCTCCATGTGTTAAATGTTTAAACAAATTCATTAATTTTTTCACTAAGAATTATAGCAAAAATATCGTCGACATATCTTTTATATATTAAAGGTTAAAATTTAAAATTTCTCTTTTTTCGACATCTTCTAACACTGAATTGGAAATGATCAAAGATAAAGGAGAACCCATAGGACAACCAAATACATGTGTATAGTATTTTTTATTAAAAGAAAGAACAGTGTTATTGAAAACAGTTCTTATTGCAACTAGAATTTCATTTTTTTGAAAGTTTTTTAAAATTTTTATTAAGATTCAATTTTTCTTCAACAACATCTAAAGTCAAATCTAAAGATATATTGTCGAACATGGAAACAACATCTAGTGAAATCATGGAGTAAGAAATTGGATTTTTTTTGGTTTCTTAAACAGTTTTTAAAGTCCCAACTATTTTTAACAAATATATCAGTTTTTCCTGATACTGGTTTTAAGATTCGAGATAAGTAAGAAGCTAAATTATAAGTTGAGGAACCTATGGATGAAACAATTATTCTCCATTTTAAATCAGGTTTATGTACCTTAGGGAGAGCATACGCTTTTGCTACGATCGAACCACGTGTTTTTAGCCTATAAGACATTTGATCATTAATATATGTTGTTAGTTTCCATCTTTTAATAATGTCATTGCATTTCTCTTGTACAGGAGGCACCAAAGATGTTTTTACTTTTTTGTATAAATTTGTATTATTTAGCATTGTTTCTACGGTTTTTTTGTAACGATTGATATTAGAAGCTACAGTCACATTTCCTTTATCAGCTTTGACAAATATTGTGTCTTTATTATTTGACTGGAACTTTTTTATATTTTCAATTTCTGGTAAGTAATCCTCTTTTTTAAATTTATTGTTACACATGAAATTTTAGATAAGTGTGGTAATTTCCTTTCGGATATTTTGTTTTTTATCAGGATCTAAGACTCGAATACTATTTTCCAAATTAGCTATGATATTATTAACAGGAATTTCTTTGTTATTAAAAGGAATCCCACAATTTTTTCCTAAGGCAATAGTTTCAACAATATGATCTGGATTTTGTTTATTTTAAATATATTCTTGAACCATTTTTCGGTTATAACTTTCTTAAGTTCATGATTGTGTTGAAAAATCTTATTTCTTCTGAATTCAAGTTTTTTCGTAAGTTCTAATCTGATTATAATTTTTATATTTTCTGCAATGAATTCTTGTGAAGCAAAAAGCGTATTTATGTATTGTTCTATTTATCTATTGTACTTTTCTGCTGCACTCCTTCTCTTTTGTGTTCCATTTTGTACTTTTCTCCCGCATCAATACATTCTTTCTTACACTTTTTCCCCGCACTCCTGCGTTCCTTTTTGCATTTCTCACCTACACACCTGCGTTCCTTTTTTTACTTTTCTCCTGTACACATGTGATACTTTTGTACTTCTCTTCTGCACTCCTAAATTTCTTTTTATACTTTTCTGTTGCACTACTGCATTTTATTTTGTACTTTTCTTCTGCAATCCTGCGTTTCTTTTTTATCTTTCCTCCTGCACTCCTGCGTTCAACTTTATACTTTTTTCTTGCATTTAAACGTTCCTTTTTGTACTTTTTTTTCTGCACTTCTACCTTCCGTTTACTACTTTCTCCTGCACTCCTGATTTCCTTTTCGTCTTTTTATCATGCAATCCTGCATTCTTTTTAAAAACTTATTTCCTTTCCTACTTAACACTTGCGTTCCTTTTTTGTTTCTATTATTTAAAAAAAAACGTTTATGCTTCGTCTATAAGAAAGTGTATACATATTAGGAAATTGGTAACACCCGAGATGGGTTTGTAGTAATTACTTTGAACAAGACCTGACACACAATAAAATACCTCACACGATTACTTTCAATATGGAATTTTCCGATAATAATTAGTTCCAAAATAAAAGGTATATTTTTTAAGGGCATAACTATAGAAGAGGACCAAAAGGAAATAATATAAAGAAGAGTGATACTTTATTAAAGAATCGTATTTTTATGGTTCGGCTATAGCTTATGCCTTATAGCTCTAGTATAACTGAACATTTGCTCGATGCAAACGATCGAGATAAATGGTCCGGGACAGGGCAGGCCGTGGAGTCGAGGAGAATAGAAGATCCTGCAGGCAGGGTGTCAGTAAGGGATGGCATGGCAGAGACAAAGAAGGATAAAGACAGAAAATGGGGAAAAAGAGGACAGGGGTCGAGTGCGGGGTCAATCTATAATAAAGCCGGCGCTATCTCGTCCGGCTAGTGCGAACGAACACCCTGAGCGTCGTAAAAAAAAGGGGACGTTGCTTAAGAACGGATTACGAGGGAGAAATCGCAGGACCGATGGCCACCATTGATGTGGACTACAACCTGCGCTTCCAGACCAGGGAGTCGAAAGTCCCTCTTCAATATTCAGATCAATGAGATTGCTTTTCCTGATTAGTGTCAAAACAAAAAGATAAAATTTCAAGATCAAAGGAATAGTTCTTTTTAACCAATTTACTCATAAAAATGGATGTTCGTGAATAATTGAATGGTCTCGGGGTATAAAGGCGTAATTCACAAATTTATGGAAATGTGTTTTATTGGCTTAAGCTAATTGTTTTTGCCTTATTTCAGGGCATAAAGTATAGTGTTAACTAAACAAATTGTTATAATAAATTCCAGAGTGAAAAAGAAGTAAATAGCGGCATTTCAATTTATTTCGACGAAATCGGTTACGGCTGAATTTAAAAAAAAATGTATACCTAAAAATAATAATTATCAAGGTATTTAAAAACTATTTATCACGTAAGCTTATTAAACTCCTTTTTTTGTATTTCTATTTTTTTTAAATACAAGGGTGCAGAAAAATGTCACTAAATTTATGCGGATATGATAAAAATTACGAGCAAAAATCAAATTATACTATTTAAAATGAAATTGAATTAAATTAGGTGTATTCAACAGTCTTTAAACTTTTACATAACATTAGTAAAAGTAAGATTTTTTCAACATTATCGATACGTTATTAACATTAAAGTGTTAAATTTTGTCAATGAATACTTACCTAATAAGGCTCATTTTATATCGGACTTTTGAGAATTTGAGCCATTTTTAAATTTTTAATGCTAAGGTTATTAAAAATTTTGAAATGAACTATGTCAGATTGGGCATTTGTTCGTTTTCGGGAGGTAAAATATTTGGAAATTTAAATTTCTAAGTAAAATCACAAAATCGAATTTTTAGCTTTCTTGAAAATTTCTATATTGAGAATCGCTATTTTAAAAGAAAAAGGCTTGGGAATAAAACGAAATTTTCAGAGTGATTAAATATAGAATTAATTAACATATAGTTTAAATCATAGATGATTAAATTTCTCTCCTGGAAATATATTCATCTGCTAAATATGTTGAAGAATTACTATTATTTAATTTAAAAATCTACTATTTATATAAACAATTAATTATTTGGTTGCACATGCAACTATTTTCATAAAAAATCTTTTTTTTGGCTTAAAATTCTTCTGGGCATAAAAAACCCATACACATACAAGATTAATAATAAAAATATTTGGGTTCTAAATACATCTTAAACACCTTATATTTGAGTCTTCAAATTAAAATGATAAACTTTAAACCTAAAAATGGAATATTAAACTAAAATAATGATTCTTCAAACAAAAATATAAACTTTTAACTAAATAGTTGAATTTTCTACAATAAAAAAAAATTAACCAAAAATAGAAAAATTAAATTTTTATTTAAATCAATTTTCAACCAAAAAATGAATTCTCAACCAAATAATTCAATTAAAAACTGAAAAGATAAATTTTCTGCCGAAAGATATAGTTTCACTTCTAATATACAAATTTTTAACTACAAAATAAAAATTTACGCACCAAAACTAAAATAGTTCATTTTTCAGTTAAAAAAGTAAATTTGAAACCAAAAAAGAAAGCGTTTTCAGGAAAATTATTTAACTTTTAACTCAAAAATTTAATTTGCACCAAAAGAAATTAATTTCCAATTACAGTGATGAATATTCAACTAAAAACATAAATTATTGGCCCAATTGCGGAATTTTTAACGCAAAAAATAAATTTTCTATAAAAATAGAATTTCGAAATAAATTTATTTTGTAACTAAACAAATAATAAATTCTTAACAAAAAATAGAATAGTTAAATGTTCTGTTTTGTAGAAAATTTAACTATTATATTTTTTGTTAAGAATTCATTTGTGTAGTTTAAAAAAATTTATTTCAAAATTACAAGAATGGCGAATAGTTTAAGTGAATTTTTAACTAAAATGATAAATCGTTAACTAAAAAAAAATTTTAACTAAAAAGATAACATTTACGACTAAAAATAAAATACTTAAATTTTGAGTTAGTAAAATAAATTTTCAACCAAAAAAGGAATGAATTAAAAAAAAATTGTTAAATTTTCTATCACACAATTTAATTTTTAACCAAAAAGATAAAGTTTTAAATAATGAGAATACTCTTGTACCAAACAAAAACGGATTTTTAAAAAATATTTTAAGTTTCACTTAAAACAGATAAAATTTCAACTAAAAATAAAAAAAATAAATTTTTAGTAAAAAACTTAATTTTCAATAAAATCAAAGTAAATGAGAAACCACACTGTATAAATTACAACCAAACAGATTAAATTTCTATCATAAAAATAAAAATTTTCGACTAAAATTGGAAAAGATACAGCTTTAATCATAAAAATTAATTCTAATTATTAAGAAAAAAACTTATTTTCA
The DNA here is from genome assembly GCA_010014905.2 of Druon quercuslanigerum. Taxonomy (NCBI): domain Eukaryota; kingdom Metazoa; phylum Arthropoda; class Insecta; order Hymenoptera; family Cynipidae; genus Druon; species Druon quercuslanigerum. The sequence goes on from JAAAKG020127007.1 coordinate 5,378, forward strand.
ACTTAAAAGATCACTTTTTAACCCATGAGATAAATTTTCTACCAGAATTTACGAATTTTTAACAAGGTACAGAAATTAAAAAAAAATGAAGAATTAGTCACTAAGAAGCTTGAATATTCTTCCACAAATTCAAATTTTCAATAAAATACAGGAATTTAAAACTGAATATTTGAATTTTCAATACAAGAAAATAAAATGTTGAACCAAACGTGTACGATTTAAATTTTCAAATAAAATTATGAATCTTCAACAAAAAAATTAAGTTTTAAGAAAATAGTTCAAATTTCAAGCAATGAGTTGAATTTTCATCAAAAAAGGATAATTCTCAATGAGAAACGTAATATTTAATTTTATAAAAACATATTTGAATTCAACTAGGAAAGATAAATTTTTAACAAAATAGTTTAAATTTACAACCAAAAGAGAATTATTTTCAACCAAATTGTTGCGATTTTTAATCATAATAAAAAAAAATTAATTTCAACTTTGGGTTTTTGAACATTCCTTAAATCTTATCAGGTATTCCCTGACTTTTTGGAATTACCTGATAGTAGCATGTCTGTTATCTAAAAAAGTATATTTTTATTTCACTCTGGAATGTTGTCGTAAAAATATATGTAGTAATTATCATTTATATTTGTTTAAACAATAAATGCTTTAAATTCTCTTAAATCCTCTATAAACGCCCCATTACAGCCTAAATTCTGGCGACCTTGGAAATTTGCCACATATATGGATTTCAAAGTTGTGTAATTAACTTTTTTTATAATCTAGTAGTCGTACCAACAAAATAAAAACAGATTTGGATTCGTCTCCGACAAATCTCGATGCAGTTTTTTTTTGGTAAACAATTTTTCAAACAATAACATCACTTTTTATAGTTCTGCAATTGTTATAAACAAAATAATTGTCGCATTGAAAATGAACACAGCCATTTCATTTCTCTCGAAAATATCTCGATGCAGTTCTTTTATTTCTTTTTAAAACCATTTTTCAAAAATGACTGCATTTGTTGTTTAGCGTGGGTTTGCTGACTGTCTGTGGATATGGATTTCAAAGTTATGTAATTCATTTAAAAAAAAAACTAATAGTCGTATTCAAAAAATCAAAACCTCCCTAGATTTATTCTCCGAAAAAAATCGATGCAATTGTTTACCAAGAAAACCGCATCGAGAATTTTCGGAGACGAATCTAAGGGTGTTTTTATTTTATTGATACGACTATTATTTGTTCTTTTTTATTAATTATGATAAAGAGGGGTATTACCGACACCTTAAGAAAAAACTTTTATAAAAAGGAGAATATTAACTTATATGCTTATTGTTTAGTTGCCAATATTGATTCATCTGAAAGAGAAGATTTTTTCCGTTTACATACAGTACCCAGTAATATAATTATTATTGGTGAAACTATTGTTATAATTATTAAAAAATAATGATTTAGCTGCTTTAGATAAGAACGAACACCATTTTATATAATTATGGGGTTTTTTAACAGAAAAAATACGTTTTTGTCAATAAGGAATACCTTTGATATTCTATGGTTATGTTAATTTGATAAGATTACGAATTTGACAAATTCATTCAGGGGTGTCGGTGATTGACTTTTAAGGTTCGAAAATTCGAAATCAATTACAAAGATATTGAAGAATAAAGTTTCTTAGAAGGCGATGTCCTAGGGATGAAGAAAAAAAATAGCTATCATAGCAACATGGATATCAATAAAAAAGTTTTTTTTCATAAAAACTTCAATCTTATGGGTGACATTCACTGAGAGTAGGCATGTCGTACACTGGTTTTAAAGTTATGATAAAAATATTCCAAATATATTGAATCTATTCAAATTTAGAAAGAAAAATTATTGAATTATATTGCAAAACATAAGCATCTCACCTCTGAAAGTACTGGAACATAAGAAATACCTTTTCTTCTAACTTTCAGAGGACTTTCAAATTAACAAAATCACTAATTTTTCTAGTGTCAAAATGTCCTTCTGTAGGCGACAGTAAAACTATTATTTAATAAATACAAATGCAGTAATTTTTTAATAAATAAATATTTAAATACAACTAACATGGATAATAGAATATTTATGCATATATAAGTATCTATTTTAAATCCCCGCTGTTTGAATAAATGAATTTTTATTGCACAATGTCGTTCACCAGAAGGATGTCGGTAATACCCCTGTTTACCCTACATAACTTTCAAATTCATATCTATGACAAACTTCAAGGTAGTGAATGCTGAGCATATTCTCCGAAGCATTCACTGGAAAAACTAGGATTCAATTTAGGACCTAATTCGGTATTAAAACAGTTCACGCAACAAAACAATCCCACTTCAGTTTGATCCGCCAATTTAATAAAATAAGGTCGACTTGTGGATTGAAATAGGCTTGAAATGAGAATCATCTGTCAACAATCAAATCTGAAAAAAAAATTCTAAACTGTCAAGTTCAGAAACCAACGTAACCCCAAAAAAGCCCGGTTGCGGAGTCGAACCCTTAAAAACTGAAAGGGTGCGGGTATGGATTAGAAGCCTGCAGAAATTAAAGTGCCCGAGTTCGGACCCGTGCCTTTAAGAATTATAAGTGTCCAATCCACACTCGGACTGGTCCAACCTAAAACGTTCCGATCTCTAGTCTTTTGATCTATTTTTTTTGTGAGATTGAAGTTTGGAACAATTGAAACAATGCACCGTCTGAATCAATTTAGTTCAGTATCTCGGATCTTTTATCAATATGAAGTTAACAAACTAAAAAAAGACAAACTGGTACTAAAATAGACTATTTGTGAGATCATATTAGAACACCCAAATAGGATCCCGGATAAAATTGAATGCCTAGTTTTTACTGTGCATTGCTGTTGCTGAGGTTTGTTCATAGAAATGGTTGTTGAAAGAGAATTAAGTATTATTGAGACAGTGCTCTATCAAAGGTATGGCCTCGGAGGGGAAGTTTGGAAAAGATTTCATAATATCAATTGTGTCAGAGATTGGTACTTTTGTGAAGAGAGATGTTCCGTCGAAACTCACAATGATGTCTTGGGGTTGAATTCGAATCTGTTGTATCTTTTTGATAAAGTCAAAAGAGTTTTGGACATGAGTAACAGAGTTTTCTGTAAAAGGATTCAGTTTATTGGCGAGAAAGCGTTCTAGCTTGTAAGTAGGTGTGTTTATTGTGCTGACAATCGGCCTCAGTGGAATGTTGTTTTTGTGGATTTTTGGGAGTCCGTAAAATCTTGGAGAGCTGGGATTAGTAGGTATTAATTTAGATATTGCTTCTCTATCAAGTTTAGTGCTTTTAGGAGGGTTTTTGTTTTACTGACTATTGTTTTTGTGAGGTCCTTTTTAAGTTTTTTGTATGTATTGTCGGAAGATTCATGATTTTGTTATTATAGTTTTCTTTATTCATTATTACTGTTGTGTTGCCTTTGTCTACGGGTACTATTATAATTTCTTATTTCGATCGTGTTCTTTAATTGCGGGTTTTTCTGTTTTGTTAAGTTTGAGGAGGACATTTTGGAATTAGCGTAAAATGTTGGCCATCCTACGTCGCATGTCATTCGCTTTTTCAGGTGAAGGGTATAGATTGTGGATTCCAAATCACTGATGATTTCTTCTTTCGGTATTTTGGATGTATCTACTGCAAAATTGTGCTAAGAGGATGGTCAGAGATGTTTTTTACTGTGTTAGTTAGTGGTGTTTGCCTTACTGGAAGTAATTTGTCAAATTTTCTTTTTCCTTTTTGAGTTTGAAGATCTTCAATCAGTTGGGACTGGTCAAATGATATGCAGTCCAATGTAGACCAAACGTCTAATCTGATATTATTTAATAGGAAAAGATGAAGTTTTAATAGTTTTTTGGAGGTAGTGTGTAAGACAAATTTGGTGTGTTGTATTATTTCTTTTAAGAGAAGCAAACTTGTTTTATGCAAAATTGATTTGGATTTTGATGTTCCCAAATTATTTTTCAATTTTAAGAATTTTGGGACAATTTTGTTGTCCCTGCACTGTTCTTAAAAAAGCTAAAGATGTTAGTAGCTTACCTTGAGATGTCCTGAGCTTACTAAAGGTGTTGTTTTAGTATGAAAACTCTCCCTGTAGAGTTCTCTAATGATAGATTTAATACTACCACGATGATACATTATGATAAAAGAGATATTTCGGGCTTCAATCGTGTACAAAACTACGAATTTTGCCGACGTTTCGTGAACATTCCAGTTCATTTCTTCAGGGCTGACGTCTTCAGAGCGCCAGAAACTCAGATTTAAAGAGTGAATTTTATTTTTAGGTTGGATATCATTATAACAATCTAAAAAATACTCTCGAATTTTAAAATAACTTCCTAATAATAAAATTATTTCCTAATAATTTCTACGACTCAAGTAGGTAATAAATCTGGAACAGTACATATAATTATTTCTGGTTACTTCAAAACTCTACCTTATAGTAATTTATTTGAAGTATTTCTTGGATATAACATACTCTTAAAAATGGAAGTTTCTTGGATACATTTTATTTATAAATTCTATAATAAATTTCATATTACTTAAAATTTTGCTTCATTAAAAATAATAATCTTTAAAAATTCTTATCCAACAAATGTTATTGTTTGATGTACAAGAAAAGAGAAAGAACTAAAAAAATGGATATAAAATTCGACCTGGAAAAACTTGAATAAAACTTTAAAAATAGGATTTGTTGACTAGCGACCTTTTCTTCATTTATAAAGGTATGCTAAGAATATCAAAGAAAAAAATTTGTCATTTAGAAGAGTTTTTATGAAGTGCCTTCACTAGACTGATAAGAATCGAGATAGACAAATAAGCGTCTCCAGTCCTAAGTCCTAAGGTTTTCCTTCAAGATCTTCTAATCTCATGTGGTACGTAAACACACTTTTCAGGTGCATACGTAGGCATGATTTCATCATAACTTAGGAAAAATTCCAAGCAGATTTATAATCCAATTTATCCATTAAATCCGGGTACCTTTTATCTCGGGAGCCTGAGCGACGTTTGTTGCTTTTTTTTGCTCAAATTTCACGTAATTTTTTTATTTCTTATTCGTTTACGAGCAAATGAGCACAATATATATTTCGCGATGCAAACACCGGTGCGTCGTTATTTGTCTACTGCTGGGATTAAGCTTCCATACTCTGACGCATCGGTACATGCTTAATTTCAGTTTCCTGCGGAAAAGAGTGAGAGAGGGAGGGACGTGAAGAACCGGAAAGAGAGAGATAATCCTCCTGAGTATCGATGACGCTCAATTTTCAACTCAAGAGGAATTATCATGTTTCTTTAAGAATGGATAACGGCTCTCTTAAACTGAAGTAATGAAATTGTCACTGGTTGAATCAGTATTTTCAATTTTGACTGGTGAATCAGTGATTTTTTTAAACTTTTACTGGGTGAACCAGTAAGGGACTCAGCTTTAAAAAGCCTTACTGAATTACCAGTGTAGAGCTCTTAAATGCCCAAGAGAGTTTATGTGAGGGAGTTTTTGAAAAACTAAATTTGACGTCGAATTTGTATGGTTGAAAATCGCCACTATTTGGTTGAAAATTAATCTCCTTCGGTTGAGGATTTAAAGTATTTTATTTAAAATGGTTTTTTATTGTCGAATTTGACTATTTTTTGTATGAAATTCAAATACATTTAAAAAAACTTTAAAAAAAAAAATAAAATTTACCCTCTTTGGTTGAAAATTTAACTATTTAGTTGAAAGTGGAACTGCTTCGTTGAAAATTCAATTATTTGGTAGATGGATCATCATTTTAGTTGTAAATTTTTTTTGTTTTTGAAAGTTGAATTATTTTGTCAAAAATAAGTTTTCTATTTGAAAGCTAGTTGTCAACCTTAAAATTTAAATCGTGAATTTTCGGTTCTAAATTTATGTTGTTAAGTTGAACATTGAATATTTATTTTAAAATTTCTGTATTTTACTGAAAATTCAAACATGTGGGAGAATATTTAACCTTTTTAAATATATTTAAAAATTCAAATATTTGGTTTAAAATTCATGTACTTTGTAAAAAATTAATTTATTTTGGTACAAAATTCATCTTATTGTTTGAAAATTAGTTTTTTTCTTATTTAGAGTTAATTTTTTTAACTAAAAACGTAACTGTTCCATTTTTTGTGGAAAATTTATCTTTTTGGATAAAAAATATAATCTTCTTGTTAGACAATCATACTATTTCGCTAAAAAATTACTTTGATTTGATAAAAAACCAAGTTTTTTTACTGAAAATTAAAAATTTTAGGTGAAAATTTAACTGTTTGTTGAAAATTCGTCTTTTTTTACTATGAGAGTACTCTCATTAGTTGAAACTTTATTTTTTTGGTTAAAAATTACATTTTTTTTAGTTAAAGATTTATCATTTTAGTTAATAATTCACTTTACCTATTTCATTTTTGCTGAAAATTTACCTTTTTTAAATAGAAATGTAATATTTTTCCTTACAAAATTTTCTGATCTGTAAAAAATGAAACTATTCTATTTATTTTGAGAATTCATTTCCTTGGTTAAAAAAAAAATCTCAAGATAAAAATGCGTTTTTTTTTATAGAAAATTCATCTTTTGAGTTGAAAATTCTACTATTTGGTATTAAAATATATATATTTTTTAAATTTATTACTGTGATTACAAATTAATTTATTTGGCTGAAAATTTATTTCTTTTAAATGAAAAATTAAGTTTTTAACTCAAGCTGTCACTATTCCATTTGTGCTTAAAAATTTATATTCTTAAATTAAAGTAAATTAATTGAAAATTCATTAATTTTGCTGAAAACTCGTTTCTTTTTAATTTAATTTTCTAACTGAAAATTTAACTAATCTGGTTTTGTTTCTGACAATTTATCTTTTTTAGAAAAAAATCTTTTGCGTAGAAAATTTAACTGTTTGGTTAAAAATTCATATTTTTTCGTCGAAAGTTCACATTAGATTTTAATAGTATTTAAAAAATTTGAAGAAATTTGAATGGATTTTCTCAGATTTCTTTGGTCTCCGAAATATTATAATAATTTGAAAGGATTCTAAAAGATTAAGCGAAATTTAAACGATTGCTAAATATTATAAAAGATTTTAATCGAATTTCGACAAATTTTAATGGATTTTAAATTATTTGAAGGAATTCGGAAAGATTCCCATGAATTTAAAGGTATTCAATGAATTTTAAAGGGGTTTCAAAGATTTTAAGGAATCTGGCAATATTTTTAAATATTTCACTGAATTTTAAGAATTTTTATCGATTTTTTTTTAGATTCAATCAATCGATTGTAAGGAATTTCAGAATATTATATACAATATACTTGTAGAATTTAAAGGACTTCAAAATATGTTCTCATTATTTAGAATTTTTGAAGGGATTTACAAAATTTCTAGAAGATTTCACGGAATTTCAAAGTATTTTCCCAATTAGATATTCGAATTTTATTTTAAAATTCCGTGAGTTTTACTAGCCTTTTTCAAAATTTATAAAAAATGTTGGAGAAAGTTCAAAACTATAGAAATATCGGATTTTCTTGAAAATATAAAAAGTCGATTTACGCCAAAAACGCACACATATAATATTTGTCAGCTTTTTTTTTAATTTAGTGTTTTATGTTCTGAAAGGCAGATATCGGCATAATAAAAATTAAGTAAAATTTTGCACATCTAGAATTCTTCCACAAAAAATGTTGTTATAACTTGTATCATTTACGAACAAAATTAGAAAATTATATTTTCAGGAAAACAAAAATTCTCTTTTTTCAGATTTTTTTTTCAAAATATTAAAAAAAATAAAAAAGGTGTGAATTTAAAAAATGTTATCTGAAAATTTGTCTAACAAGGTTGTATCAAGTTAAAAAACGTATCAGTTTTATGCAGTTAAACCATTTTCGTAGCCTAACGAATTTTTATCCATAAAATATAATTTTAAAATTCTTATCGTAAACGATGCAAAATATCACAAAAGAGTAAGAGTAATTTTTGGTACAACTTTTCTAGATGTGAGAACTTTTATCATAAAATCTTGTTGTATTATTCCTTGTTTTCGAAAATTAAGTGTGTGAACTTTTTTTTTGAACCCTGAAAAATACGTATCGTGTAATTTCCTCTAAAAACATATATTTTATTCCTGAGAGATTGTGCTACCTGAAATATAGACTCTGCCTGATTTTTTATTGGTCATTAATTAATTAATTTCTGATGTTAAGTTTTGGCGACTACTACTCAAATTATTTAAGTAAGAAAAAAAACTTGCCTTGACCCGGATTCGAACCGTGAACGCCACTATTCACGTGTAGAGCGTTTATTCCATTACAATTCAATTTCGAACCGACACATATTTTGTCTCGATTCTCCACAAAATAATTTGACCAGTAATCGGAAAAATTTAAGACCAGGAATTAAACAATATCTAATATTGATTAAAAAATCAACTTTTATTACAAAAATTACAAATTGGATTATTTTTTACTTTGAATTTCTTTCATTCTGCGTAAGTAGCAACCACGTGAGCATTGACATTGCACTATTGAAGCAGGTACTATGCGAGTATATGGTCACGGTATTTGGCCACCCCTTTTGCCTGGAATGATTGTAATCCATCTATCCGGCTCGATGCCGATACATCAAACCCAGGAACTCGTCCCTTCGCACTGATTTTATTTCACTCCAGTTCCCCTTTCTCATTCCGCAACCCTTTTTCATTCCGATTTTTTTGTTTTACTTGTCACAATTTATCAGCATCCTTTTCAGGATTCGAAAGAACAATAAATAAGATTCCTTTTTTTAACATTTAAGATTGAAATTAAGTTTACTTTTTTATGAATAACTTAATTCAAAGAAATCAGAGCATAAGAAGATTTAAAATTCAAAATAAGATTTCTAAACTACTTCCTTTTTGGCTCATTAGAGAAAAATGCGTAAAAAAGGAAAAAAGTGGAGGAAAAGTGAAAAGTCAAGAAAAAACAACCACTCACTTTTTTATTATTCTTTCTGTCTTTTTTATAAAAAAAAATTTATAAGTAATTAAGTTATTTGAAAGTTACGTCATTTCTTACTTTTAGGGTAACTTTTTTACTATTTTAAAAATTAACTTTTAATTTTATAATATAATTAATTAATTTTATATTTTCTGTATTTACCTCCTATTAAGAAAGGTTTATGGGAAAGTTATAGAAAATTAATCTATTCTGGTTTAGGATTCAGCTATTGTTTTAGAATTTTTTATTTTTTGGTTAAATGCAACTGTGATTCATTAGAAATTAGATTTTTTTATAGACATAATATGAAAAATTATGGTTTTTATTAAGAAATCATCTGTTTTGGTAAAAAGATCAACTATTTGGTTAAAACAATTACTTTTTTGTTGAAAATTTATATTTTCGGTTTGAAAATACAACTGTTTTCTAAATAATTCATATTTTTGACTCAAAAGTGCAACAATTTAATATATTTTTTTCTTGGTTTGAA
>JAAAKG020127018.1:0-14842 GCA_010014905.2 Druon quercuslanigerum
TTCGCACAGTCTATGTGGTATGTACTCGCCACCGTGTTTAAGCATTTCAGCGTTAATACTGTCTACCCTGGAAGCTTATTTTAGATAATAGATACTATGAAATCCAGATTTTTTTGTAATAATATTATTGAAATGTTTGTTTATATTCAATAAAATCCTGGCCCACTCCTCTGGTTATACACAAATTGAGTCGTTTTCAAAAGCCCTTTAAGTCCTTTTGACCCCCGTGGGATAACTGAGGGTTAAAAAAGAATCCCTCTTTTTTAAAGAAAAATACCTCTATTTTCCCTACAATTGCACTGCTCAACACATTGGTTCAGCAATGCAATTGTAGAGATTTTGGAAAGCAACCTAGAAATTATTATTAGACATTTCTTTTTGAAGTTTTAATTGTAATGATTTTCTACTTTTCTGCTTTTTTTTACAAATTTGAATTGATAGGAATGGTTTATGTTATATGTTATAACGATTTTTGTAGGTTCGGGGATCATCTTACTCTTTAATTTTTTTACTATTAAATATTATTCATTGTTTTACAATAATTAAAAGCTTTGATCGGCTTTTAAACAATTTTTTCTAAAAAATGGTTGACAATGAAATAATATTCAAAAATCCTTTAAAAGTTTCATGAATAATAATCTTATGTACATACCAAATTTATTTGGGAAACTATATTGCAAACAGTACAATACTTTGAGATTGATTTGAGTTGAAATTTGGAATACATTTTTCTAAAAAGTTGTCCTGGAAATTTTGCAAAAGTTGCTCAGAAAACCTAGAATAGTTTGTTGTTCTGTTTGCAGGCAACAAAGGAATTTATAGAGGCAGTTAACAAATGTCGAGCCGGTAGGCGAGCCGGTCCAGTGTCATGGAGCACAGCGGTAAAGTTCCTAGCTGCTCGAAAATTTGAAGTTGGAAGAGCTTTGGCTCTTTACGAGCAGCATGAAGCTACAAGAAAAAGGGAAGGTCTAGCCCTCCTGCAGCCTACACAAGAACCACTTTCAAGTGAACTACGCACCGAAAAATTTACAGTTTTGGTATGTAAACGCAGTCTCGAGACCTAAAATGAGTATTAAGTTCGGCTGTGTTCTTAGAAAATAGAAAAAATTACTGTTTGCTTGTCTGCTATAGCCTTCCAGAGATGCGACTGGAGCAGCCATAGCTATTTTTACAGCACATTTACATCTTCCTCAAAATACCACACATCAGACTACTTTACAGGTGCGCAGACTAGATAGTGCACTCGCTAATTGTTCTTTTACTTTTATCTTTTGTTGCGCATGTTCAAAATCGAATGTTAGCGCTGAGAAAAAACAAGGGGAAAAAGTGTTTCAGGTTAAAATGCGGTTGGTAAGCTTTGAAAATTCCAAAAAATGAAGGTGGGCATGTGTAAAATAAAGGAGCACTAATTTCTTATTTTACCCTTACCGATTTTAATTTTTTTAGGCCGACCCTAGCTGACCACATAAAAGAATGGCCACGCAATGGCGTAACACTTCCGTTTACGAGATCCGCTGGGGGCGATTACCTCCATGATTTTTGCCTGAAACCCTTTTTGCTGTTCGTTTTTTTTGTGCGAAGTTACATGAAATAAAAAATCTTTAATGAATATTTAATTGGATTTCAGGGTGTGGTTTATCAATTAGATGCTGCCTTGGAAAGTCTAGAGACTCAGAGACAAGGGTTGGTCTTCATTTACGACATGTCTGATAGTAAATATCAAAATTTTGACTATGACTTGTCTCAGAAAATTCTCACACTATTGAAGGTAAGTTGATTTATTATTTTGGGAAAAATTGGTTTCTGAAAAATTGATCAGTTCGGGTAAGAGAATCAGTGGTTGGCACTGTACTGATTATTGGCACACCCTCTAATTTTCGTTAAATTTAAAAAAAAATGCGAACATTTACCGTATTTTACTGATATGTTGATTCTAGAATCATTTTTGCGTATAGCAATGTACACTGAAACTTAGAATAAAGAACGGATGCGGACATGGCTTGCAGTGGCCGTGATCTTAAATCGAAACCGTCCGACCGGAAACTGAGCAACGCCACCCGCGCTCTCAATTTTGGGAACGACGCAAACCCGGACTGCTTAAATCCAATTTTTATTTTAAATATTTGTCAGGGGCGACATGTTTTTATAGCAACGTTATAAACAAGTACATAGGTTTAATTTTTTTTGTTTATTTCAACAAAATATTTAAAATTCAATATAAATTAAACCTCGGTAATCATGCAGTTATTAATCTTAGTACATGCAATTCTGTAATTGTTTCAATTGCTGGCACCCTTGCTTCTTCATAAAACAGTAAGGTTTTGTAATCCCAAGATCTTGTGTTCTCAGGAAGTATTTCGCTTTTTTTTCAGCTAGCTGAAAAAACAAAAGTTGTTCAGTAGGTAGACGTAAAAGTAGCTAAAAGTGATAATAAATGAAGCTATGATTTATATACCGGTAATCGTAAACTAAAAGTTTTGTTAACATAATTTTTTTTAGGCATAAGTAGATTTTTTTATTTAAATTTTGGCTGGAATTTTATTATCTTCATACATATTATGTTTAATAATATTGTTATACACTGATTAAAGTGTTAGGCCAGAATTAGTATTATTATAAAAAGCAAAAGTTTTTATTCGATCGGTGGGAAATTTATTTTCACTATATTTATATATTCTAGTTTAAAATTGTTTATTGAGTAAAGAGAAAATGTAATTCCAAGATTTTTGATCGTTTAAAAAAACTTAATTAGTTTCTTTATTTGGCTAATTTAAAGACGAAATTTAGAAAATTAGTAAGATTTATAATGTTGTTTATTTTATTTATTGACATAGGTATGCCCGGGAGAGTATGCTTGACGAAAGAAAAACATGTTCCGAAGAACACATGTGAAATGGCTGAAGCTTTACAGCTGATGTGAAAGATATTGACTTGTCAAAAAAAAAAAAAGATAGAATTCTAAATTTAGAATTACTAATAGAAAAATTATTAAATATTTTCAGATCCAAAATTTATTTTTAATCAAAATTTTAACGTAATTAGGTGTTTTTACTTAAGGTAGTTATGTGCCAAAAGTCAGATATCTAAAAAAAAAAATTTTCTATGATTTTAGGAATCAAAATATCGTAACTGTTGGCATTCCAAATTAAAAGCTTTTTTTGTGAAAAACGTTAAAATTCACACAAAAAACAATAAGTTTAACCATGTTTTTTGCAATTGAATTTTTTCTGACCGCCAATTTGAAAAATGATTGCATTTTCATAAATGACGGCTAATTTTCCCGGGAAAACATTCTCTACAACTATACTATTTCCAATTTTAAGAGTAAAATTTTCTATTGCTTATATAGCTCTAAATCGTTAGAACAATTTTAAAAAAATTAAGAAATAATTATACTTCAAGATTATGTATTTATTTAAAAAATTGTAAACAGTAGATTTGTAGAGAATGTTTTTCCGGAAAAAATAATCTGCCATTTATAAAAATGCAATCATTTTTCAAAAATTGGCATGAAGGGAAGGTCAGCAAAAATTCAATTGCAAAAAAACATGATTTAAATTAATGTTTTTTTTGTGGATTTTAATATTTTTCATGAAAAAAATAATATTTTTATTTTAAATAACATCAGTTATAATATTTTGATTCTTAAAATCATATAAAAACTATTTTTTTCAGATATCTGACTTTTGGCACGAAAGCTACCTTAATTCACTTCCGAGTGCTGAGAGGAAAACAGTGGACTAAATGCATAGAACTAAACCTTATTTTTTTATTATCTTCGTAAAAAAATAATTTTTCACCTACAAGTGTATTTGTAAATCAGATTTTAATTTTCAAAAATTATTTAATGAAATAATAAAATGGTAGTAATTATTATTTATTACGAAGATAGAATAAAAACAATTTTTATTCCATTCGTTTGGTACCTTTATTTTCCTTTCAGCATTCGACTCGACGAAGTTAACTTAGCCGGCGATGAAGTGAAAGTGCCTAATTACATAAATATTGAGAGGTTATTTTAACGGAGGTACAAATAACTGGCGTTAGCAGTGCCAAGCACTAAAATTTTGTGACTGCGTACTTATTTTTAATATTTTTTTTCAACTTTCGATAATAATTCAACATTCCAGTGTACTCTGCGTATCTGTACTCTAGGGTATTTTTGTAAATTTTAGTACATTGGTGAATAGGATGACTTTCCTACTAATTGTTGAAAAAAAACATCTAAAAAAATGAAACACGTATAAATGAGCCAATTTTTAAATAAAAATGCTTTCTCATCCCTCGGAATACTACTCCTAGGTAGATTTTTAATGATTGTATTGATTACTTGAAATAATGATCAAAATTATTGAACAGGGGTACCTGGGTGAAAAATCATTGCTTAATTATAACGATGCGCTCTCTGGTGCCAAAGATCATAACCAAAAAGATTTCGTAGAATTTTTAAGGGTGCATTTTAGTTTGCGCACAAAAGTGTTTCTACGATTTTTCGATGGAGTTTAAGTAATTATTACACACAAAAAATAAGCCGTGATCAAAAACAAAGTGTTTCAGGTACAATTTACATATTATACAGTAAAAACAATAATTTTACAATTTATTGTAAGTTTCAACACATTATAAGCTTAAATGAACTTAATTCGAAGCAAAAATGAACTCCATGTATATTTTTATTAGTTTATACATGAAATATGTATTATCTGACAAATCTGACCTAAAAGAGCAGAATCAAATTATTAGCTACACACTTTAATTTTAATTAATTTATAACTTGCATGACATAGTAAAATAATTGTTTTTTTTTTTTAGGAAATCATTTTTCACAATAAATGCGATTTTTTCATTGTATAAGATGAAAATTCTACATAAAACTCTTTATTTTTGATAAAGACTTAGTTTTACTATTTAATAAGTATTCTAAACTCCATAAAACAATCGTACAAACACTTTTATGTCAAAATAAAAATGCATCTTTAAAATTCGACCTACTCTTTCTAGTTCATATTTTCCACGCCAGTTGGCGAAATGGTCGACACCATTTCCAATTTCAAACATATTTGTGAACAGTATCATTCAGGTAAAAATTTAAACTGTATATTAATACAGTTTTCATTACCTTGTACCATATTTCTGAATTTTGAAAACACTTCTAACTTTAGTTGACTGTCCGGAAAAATTGTTTAAAAATGACTTAGAGCTTTACACGTGCATAAAAAAAGCTGGAGTGGTGTACGATCGATGTATGGACTTTATGACGTTCAAACTAATCATCATAGATAATATTATGCACCCTACCCGAAACCCTTTCGCGATATTAAACATAATTCATTTGCATACAATGTCACACATTGTGCTTACGCTTGCACGTCATTGAACCGTAAAACTGGTGGATATAACTTACGGTGAAGTGAACATCGAGTGACCCTAAAAACATGAACACTTTCATGATAAGTTTTTTTTACAATTTCAGGCCTCACAGACCGGTCCCTATATCTCCTATTGTACCCTATATTCGGATAAGGTCACGAAAGTACCCTATTTTCAAGATTTGGTCCATATGGGCACCCTATTTGAGTCAGGCACTTTGAAAAACAAATCAAAAATCAGATAATTTCTTTAAGAAATTACTGTAAAAAATAATATGGGCTGGCAGACAGTCACTATTGGTTACTTATAATTGAATAAATTAATTCGTGGATTAATCACTATTCATTACAGGTCTATACCTATTTTGGAATTATCTTGAATTCTTGGATATATTTTAGATTATTTATAAAGGTTCAGAGAAATTGTTAATAAATTTCAATAATTTGAAGGCATTTTGAAGATTTTGGGGTATTTTTAAAACTTCTAAGGCATTTTCAGGAGCTTTTAATCTGAGGTATTTTAGGGAATTTTAATAGATTCAAAGGATTTTTTATTATTTTCATTAATTTGAATTGATTTTAAAGCTTTTGAAATATTTTAGGCTATAGAATTATCTAGAATTTCTGAAGATATGGAACGGTTTTACAGGACGTATGATATTTTAAAATATTCAAAGGGATTTCACGTTATTCTATAAGATTTCCGAGGATATTAATGATTTAAAGATTTGAAGACATTCGGAATACATCCTGAATACTTACTAATTTATTCTAGATTCTGTGAAATTCTCTTGACTTTTATTAATTCTCTTGAATTTTTTAATTCACTTTAAATTCTCTAAATTAACACTATTCTACTTAATTCAATTGATTTTTCGTTTAGTTTTAGATTTAATTGACCGTGAGCTTCAATTAATAAAATGATTTGAAATATTTGAGCGTATTTTTTTTATTAGCCTGGGCATTTTCAAAAGCTTTACAAAATTTCAAAAGAGCTTGAAGAATTTGAAATAGCTTAGTTTCTTTTAAAAGATTACAAAGAAATTTTTCATTTGTCTTAGTAATTTAATGGGATTTAAAAGGATTTGAAATACTTGAGGGTATTGTAAAAGATGCTCAGGTGTCTTCAAGGGCTTTAAAACGTTTCAAGGGCTTTGAAAAGATATCAAAAGATTTGAAATATTTTCGGAAATTTTAAAAGATTCCCAGAAATGTTTTACTTATTTCAGTAGTTTATAGGTTTTCAAAGGCTGAGATATTTTAGGGTATTTAAAAAGATTTCTAGGCATTGTAAAGAGCTTTACAAAATTGCAAGGGATTTACAAGGGTTTAAAAAATTTTAAAGGATATTAATATTTTAATGGATTTCAGAATTTTTTGCATAAGATTTTTTTTCGATTCCGAAAATTGTTTTAATTAATTTGAATTCTTTTGAATTTTTTGTAGTCATTATTCACTTCTTGTGTTAGAAATTAGTAGGATTTCGAAGATTTGAAGAGATTTGAATTTTGTTTGGAATTCACTCTAAATTCTTTTTAATTCTTTGGAATTCTAATTTAATATTGATCCTGAAGTCTATTAACTTCACCCTGAATTCTTAGGCATTTCATCAAATTATTTGAATTCCTGTGAATTTTTCTAAGCTTATTTCAAAGTTACTGAATTCAATCAGTATTTTCAAATGGTTTTAAATTCCTTCTGATTTTTTCACCTTGAGTTTTCATTAATTTAGTCGCATTCTTCTCTTTTATCTTAAATTCATCAAAAGATTTTTTAACATTTTTTTCCAATTAATTTGAATTTTTTTAATGTTACCCTTTAAGCTCGAAAAAAGTACCCTATGAGCGTGACAAAAAGTACCCTTTCAATTGTTGAAAACTGAATTTTTAATTGTAAAAATTAAAGGAAATTAAAAATAAAAGAATAATTAACCTTGAGTTTTTCACAGTGAAATTAACAACAGTTAAAAATGTTTTAAAAAAGTATATTTTTCGAAAATGGATCTCTACTGGCAAATAATGTTTTTTGGCAAATTAATAGTCATCCAGTGGATTAAAAAAATTAACTCTGATGATCTCCTTGTTTCTACGAATATATCCAATTTGTAAAAAGAATTCTTTAATACCACAAGTCATTAAAAAATCAGTTAACATTATAAAATAATACATCATTACCAGTTAAAAGATTATTTCATATTTTCACCCTTTTCTGTGAAATGATTACTCCTTTTTCCCTTTTTTTAGCTCCTTTTTCATTTTAATCCCTGAAATATCTACAATTTTTTAAACCCATTTTTTGATAGGACTCGTTATTTTGGTTTTATACATCGAAAATATACTATGAATAAGTCGAAAATTATAATTTTAAGCCACACCACGACAGATAAGAAAAAAAAGTTTGAAAGAAGAATTGTTTTTCAAAAAGCTGACATTTTTCCACAGTCATTATTTTATAGGATTTGTCATCATGCTTTTATTGATCGAAAATGCTATGAAAAAATACAAATAAAAATTTTTGACCCAGACAATGCGCAATACGGGAAAATTTGCTTTTAATAAGTGCTGCAATATTTCTTTCATGAATTTTTTTATTGGATTGATCGTTTATAATTTATTTATTGACATTGATATACAAAAATGTAAAATACCAATAGCATGCCAAAAGACGCGAGATGAAAAAATAGTCTGTAAGAAGACTTCTGGAATTTTTGTTCAATCTACAATAAATGATATGAAAAAAATCATATTTTCAGCATGATAACACGAAATACGATAGAAAGTCTGAAAAAAGGATTGTGGCTTTTTATTGTTAGTTAGTCCAAGCGCGAAGCTGACAGATTTTTAGTTAACAGATTTTTTTTAATTGCTCGTATAACAAGTTAGTGTGAAAGGAAATAAAAAGTTTAATCCATAATATATAAACTTCTTAGGAATCAATTTTAAATCTTTGAAATAACACAGAAAAGTGAAATTAATGAGTGGACACTAATATTTAAAAAAAAAATTGATGAAATTTCCTGAAAAGTTTTAATGTTCATAATTCCTGAAATTCTTTTAATTCTCTGAATTCCTTAAATTACCTAACCCCTCTGAAATCTCTGAAATTGCCTCAAAATTTGAATTTCTTGAATTTTCTGATCTTCCGGAATATTCGGAATTCTTAGATTTCGTTGACTTCTCTGAAGTCCTTGAATATTCTGAATTCCTGAAATTCATTAAATTCTCTGAATACCCTGAATTCCTTGAATATTCTTATATCCTACAATTCCTACAATTTCTAAAACTCCTTGAATTTGCTGCAGTATTTACTAAATTCCTGTAATGCTCTGAAATCCTGAAAATTCTCTGAATGCCTGGAATATTCTGAAATTCCTTGAATATCCTACAGGAACTGAAATCCCTTAACTTCTATGAGGTCTTTAAACTCTCTGAATCCTCTGGATTCTTTCAATTCTTTCAATTTTCTGAATTTATTAAATTATTTTAAATACTCTGACATTCCTTAAGTTTCTTGAATGTTCTAAATCTTTAGAATATTTTGAATTTCCTGAATTCTCCAAGTTCCTCTAATTCAGATGATTGAGGGAATACGAAAGATTTCAAAAAATTGCAAGGAATTTAGGGAATTTAGACGAATTTAAGGAATTCAGATGATTTAGAGAATTCAGATAAATATAAATAATTAAAAAGAGTTTTAAAAAACATAAACATTCAAAATTACTAATTTAATACTGTTACATATTTAAAATTAAACTGTTTCACGCATAATAATTTTTTTTATGGAAATTCTCCACGAATGAAAAATGCCAAGCGAGCGTTAAGATCTGAATATTTTTGAGGTAGCTTTCTAACTTGCCAAGCCCCTTTCCACATTATTCTGTTAAAAATAAAAAAAAATTGCAAAAAAATAAAACCATGTCTTTCAAATTATTATTTTTAAAGTGAATTAACTACAATTTAAAATTGGAATCATAGAAATGTTTTTTTTTATTTAACATATTTTATTGTTAATTGACAATTCAATGTTTGATTTAATTGCTAGTTTTTGATAAAAAATAAAGAGCGTACTAATCTTGAAATTTCTTCCATTTACCAATATTAGTTTCAAGTACCAGTATCACTAATTGGTAGGTTTAAAATGTCTAGGAATTTGGAAAATAAGGCAATTAATGAATGTTGTAAGGCCGTATTTCATGTAGAAAAAAACAATATATTTTATGTAACTAAAAATAACTATTCACGTCCATTCATAAAGTCAGTGACATACACATACAGATATTCTTAATAAATATATGTTTCAATTTCATACGTTATACCATATTTCCGGTACTCGTGATTGTCAACATGAAAATGGCGATGTAATGACGCCACTTAGTACAAATTTATGTGAAATTATACGATGAATTTCCTGGACCCTTTTTGAATATCAGAATTAAACTTTCAATACCAAGAAATGAAATTAGTTGCTATTAATATGCATAACAATCCTTTCTATTGACGCAGCAATAAACTTTCACTCCTCACTCTTTACTATCAGTTATTTCTACAGAATTTTAATTTCAACCACGAATTTTTTTACTAATATTAGTTTACATAAACCCATTTTCAATTTTTCCATATTAGAGTGCATTACCAGGGTGGCCATATGTCCGGAAGGGAAAAGTTTGTCAGGGAAAGGAAGTAGCTATTAGGGAAAATAGAAATTGAGATGTTTTAATTTTACTTTAGAAGCACTTCCTAATATCAATATATAAAAATTTCAATGTATATTCTTTAAAAATAGAATTCGATTCGTAGTTTTTTATTTGTAGCTAATTATTTATTTACAGTTTGGATGCATGTACTTTACTTAATTAATCCATACTGCTATGTAAAGGGCATTTTTCTGGCTTGTTTCACTATTTGGCTTGGCACATTATTGAAACATTATTCGTTTTTGTAATACTTTCCTGTCAGAGAAATTCGTCTAAATGTCAGGGAAATTAAACAATCAAATCTTGTAGCCACCCTCATTATAGAAGGAATTCAGTATATTTTGAGACCGCGAAGCCGGTAAATGAGAGTGAATTTATTTTTTACCAGAAATCTTATAAATGCTATTTAAAATATTTTTTTTTTCGTTTCGCATTGTTGAGAAGTTTTTTAGAAATTTAAAACAAAAAGTAAGTAGTTATAACTTTCTTTAATAATGATATCATTCAGTTTACAGTGCGTAATTCTACAATCCTTTGCTTAAAATTGTTTTCTACTTTAGGTATTTTTTTAAGCGTATATTTTTAATTTAAAGAATCTTAAAATGCAGTTTTGAAGACTTAAAGAATTAAAAATAAAAAACAATTGAAATGTAAAATTCGTGATAAAGAATGTCTTTAGTTGATTATAAGGTTATTTTCTACTGTAAGGTTACCTCCTCTTCATTACAACTAAAGATGAAATGATATAATGAACAAAATTCTTTAAATTCTTAATAATACTTCTCTTTACTTTGAGTAAGCTAGAAATATTAAATTTTTTTCTTTTAATGCCACCTCCTTGAGTTCATCTAGTTATATATGAAAATTGCGGGAAAAATTGCTCCTTCTTTCCCTCCGATTAACCACTCGCACCTTTTGTTTCTCTCATTCTCTCATCTGTATACAGAAGTAGGTCATAATGCTTCATTCTGCCATATTTTTAGTCGAAATCGGCGCAAAAAGGCAAAAGAGAGGGTTAAATTAAAAGTTATTAGGGGAAAATTATTCCTTGTATATTCCTTAATAAGTGACCAAATTGTAATTTACATTTTTGTATTTAAGATTTTTAATTCAGTTGGAAAGTGAGATTCGAATGCATTAATTATGAAGACATTTTATTAGAGAGAATAAGATAATTTTCAGGACACAAATCAATATTTGAAGGGTGGCAATATAGAACTAGATAACCCGCCAAATTAGAATTTTGCAGTAGAGTAAACAAGATTCTATAAAATCGAAATGACTCTGACCACAAATTGAAGTGGGTTCGATTGCGGATTGCGATCAAATATGTAACCTTTAATTTAAATAAAAAATAAAAATTTACTCTAGAGATATTGAGTTTCTGAAAGCCGGTGATTTTAGATTACCATTTCGTAGGTTTTGATACTCTGCTTTAGATAAGATTAAAAATAGAATTTTCACTTTTGTAGAAAAATAAAAGCCTGCTATCAAGATATGGGGCCGATGAATAAGAATAAAAAATGTTTAATGCATAATTTTATTCTGGTCGGAGAAAATAAAAATTTATTGTGATGGTAGCGTACTGAGATAGAAGAATTTTCTGTGAAAGGACTATAAAAAGAATAATTTTTTATGGCAATCGATTTTAATTTCAGGAAATATCTATGCTGAAGAGAAGAAAAAAAATACTTCTTTTAAATACGACGCTAAAAGTTTCATTAAAATTAAAATTAAAAATTTTTTTATTACTATATTGAGAATGAGATTTCAAACAAATCGTTTTTACAACGTTCTGTACTGCCGCTCTTTATTTCTAATAAATGAAAGTTTAAAATATAACCAATAAGGACTTAATATCTTTTCGGGCGTAAATTATTTTTTTTATTTTCTCAGTACATGACAATGATAAACAATGAACTGATATCACATGAGCAATTATCCATTGTTCTATTTTTTTAAATGAGCACAATGGAAAAGTGTAAAGAAAAATGAAAAAATCTTGGAAGTGACCTACATAAATAAAACTGAGATATTGCGATTCAGCCTGCTATGGATATTTCAATATTAGAATGATATATTTGTCTTTTATTTTTTCTCGTGACACTAAAAATTGTTAATTTGCTATCGACTTTATTTCAGAAGAAACGTGATCAAAGACAAATCAGGTCCTAATTTGGTTTTGTATATCATAATTGTTTGCTGTAAAAAATATTTCTCTTAACGGAAATATTATGTGTAATTTATGTATAGTGCGAAGTATTATGTATAGTATTCATTTTTTTTATACATTTATTGTATAAAACGAATTAATATTTTATATAAAAATTTACACTTTATATAAACTATATATAATTTTTCCGCCTGGGTAATTATAGTTTAAAGTAAGAAATATGAAAGTTACTATTAAAAGAAACATTAAAGGTTTATTTAATATGGAATATTAAATAATTTTCTAATTAATCATTTGTCATTTTTATCTAATTTTTCATTTTCTTTTGCTTTTGCGACATTGTGAAAGGGAACCTTAACGTTACAATTGTTCATGTAAGTATGTTACACTGAGTTAGGCTTCCTGGAAGCCAAACATTTTAATCATGTCTTACTTTCATACTTAAGATTCAGTAATTGAATAAAGCTAATTAATATGGGTACACTTACATAGAGAAACGGGACTTGCAAAATTTAAAATTGCAACCTCTTAGAATGAAGCAATAATGAATTTAGCACTTATAAAAAACTTCCCAACTTTATTAACATTATACATTTTCTGCCATAAATAAATTAAATATAAATGAAAAATGTAAAGTCTCTTATACCCCAACTCTAATAAAAAATTCTTTAAACAAGAAATTAAAAAAAGGAAAGAATAAGAAAGCTTCCTACAAATTTTCTTTTTTCTTTTATTTTTCTCGCCTTTATTTTTATCGTTTTTAATATATAAATTTACTGGAATTGTTTTTCTAGATTCTACCCTATAAGGTCAAACTTTGTACAAAGAAGTCGTAAAATTTCTAAATTGTGTAGCAACTTAAAAGAATTTTACAAAAATCAATGTATGTAGGGCTGAGGATGGTAAGTCAGCACGGAGGCTAAGTTGGGGCATCCTTTTTTTACAAGAACAAAAAAACTATAATATTTAGGGTTACAAAAAATATTCGCTCATCTGAATCGTTGTATAATATGTAATTAATAATAATTCAATGATCAGTCGATTTTTCAGCACGATTTTATTTTTATTTTATTCGTCAAATTGTTTTACGGTAATTTTTTTTTTATTTCAGAAAAATTTAATTATGGCAAAATTAATTAATTATCCGTTGACTTGTGATTTGGTAAAGACATTGAACCACAAAACAGTGGAATAATTTAAGTTTATATTGCAACATCAAACTGTCATAGCGGTGCCCCAAATCACCCTTAGTGGTGAATAACTTGGCGCAGATGCGCAGTACTTTAGAAAAACCAACATTAACCTATTTCTTTAAGTTCTTTATTAAAAAATCTTCTTCCTCTTAGTATAGCCAAGGTATCAAGTTTCATAAAGTATATGCTTTTCCATTATTTATAGTTGTATATTTTTCTTTTAAATTCACATTTTGCATTTACATTCTTTATTTGTATTCTTACATTCTTTATTTAAATTTTAACGCATTTTTATACAAAGCTTGATCCGAAGATAGAATCTAGGGGAGGGGGGTACATCGAAAAATATTTTAATAAGATATCTAAAGACAATTTTAGAGTTATTCCACTTTTTAAAAACATCGAAATATTTTTCTTTCAGTTAAGGGAAAACATTAATTAGCTTCTGCTATAATGGGGAAAAAATTTCAATTTTAAGTAATTAAAATAGAGTAACTGTAGCAACAATTGAAAAAATAAGCGTTTGTATAATTTTCGGTTGTAGTGTATATTTTGAATGGAAGTATTTAAAATCGTACTTCTATAATTTGTTTAATTCCAAACAATCTGTTATTAGAATTACCATAAAATGGTGCTAACCCAGTTATAAAAGCATTTGTTCCAATCAAACAAATTCTTTCTCTGATAGAGAGTCAAACAAACATTTGATTGATTGAAACCAATGTTTATTTCATTCAAACAGCTTATTTTATTTAAACACACCATTGTTTAATTCAAATTAATTTTTTTTTTTGAATTAAACAAAAAATTCTAGTTTTAATATAGGATCAAAAAATGTTTGTTTTATAAAATATTATTAATAAAAAATAATAATAATATTTTATAAAAATCCCAAACGTTTTTTATTATTTTTTGTAAAATAAATGTAAAAATTTTTTGTAGAGGCTGTTTTCTCCAGTTTCGTGGATAAATTTTGATAAAAATAATATTTACGTAATACCGTAATTTTTTTAATGTTTTGTTTAAGTAGAGTGACAAACACTTTCTAAACTTTAATTGGTTTTTTTATATTTATTTCGCCTATCATATTGTACATCCTCGTAACAAAGTTGTATACATTTTTGAGCAAGTTAAGATACTTTGTTTTATCTGTGAAATAATTTTTTTAATAAACTACCGTCGGAAATTATGAGCTCGATTGACTGCTTGCTTTGAAATACGATAACTCAGCGAAAAAAAAATTGGGCTTTAAAAAAAAAACAGTTAGGAAGCCTATGAAATTTCACGTCTAGTAATGTTAAATAGATTTTTTTATCTGCTCAAGAGAATACAGCACGTGATTATTATTATTATTACACCATTAAGCCGTTTCCCTTTCGGGGTAGGCGTGACTCACTCGGTAGGGAGGGGAGTA
>JAAAKG020127029.1:0-14842 GCA_010014905.2 Druon quercuslanigerum
AAAGTTAAATTTATTGCTCGATTTCTGGTGAAAACGTCCAGACATAACCTAAAATTGTTTAAAAATGTTAAAACTTCTTTAAAATCCAATGTTTTTTTATGAATAGTACTGATTTCTTTTATTAAATTCTAAAATAACCAAAACATGTGAATTTAATGACTAAATAATAATATAAAAAATACAGTATAATATTAGTATTAACACTAAAATCATATAATAAAAAATGGTTACAAATTATAATTATTCTTTTAAACCTAATGTTTCTAACTTTTTTTATAGTTACGATTTTTTTACGATATCAATTTTAGAAGCAAAGCTCTAACGTAACCTAAAATAACTAAAAATTATTCATCTTCTTTGAAATATATTTTTTTAAATTTCCATTTCCGGCAAAAAACACTAAGCTTGTAAATTTTACTATTTTAAACAAAAATCATTGTACTGAGATCTAGTGATTTTTGTTGGAAAATACCAAGGTTAAATCTTCTCTGAAACCAATGCCGGATTCCGGTAGAAAAAGTAAAATAACCTAAAATTGTTCAAAACTTTAAGTTTGATGGAAAGAAATTTAATGCGATTCAAAATAATTGATTCCGGTCAAAAAACGCTAATATACCCTATTATTGTTCAATTTATGGTGAAAAAGTTTGACACATAACCTAAAATTGTTTTAAACTCTTAAAACTTCATTAAAATTTAATGATTTTTAATTAATAGTACTGATTTCTTGTATAAAGTATAATACTTCTTTTAAACCTAATGTTTCCAAATTTTTTTATAAGTATGATTTTTTTATACTCATGTCAATTTTCGAAACAAAGCTTTAACGTTACCTAAAAAAGTTAAAAATTATTAATGTTCTTTGCAGTCTATTTTTTCAAATTCCCATTTCCGGCTAAACACACTAAGCCTCTAAATTTTAATATTTCAAACCAAAATCATTGGACTTAGATCTAATGATTTTTGTTGGAGAATACCAATACAAGGTGAAGTACATCAACATAACCTAAAGATCTTGATTCATTGTAAATATTCTTTGAGATCTTTATTTTCAAATTAAAAATAAAAATAATTTCTGACGTAAAACACTAATATAACAGACTATAGTTACAATTTTTTTAATCAAAAGATTTTTTTTTAATTACTTTTTTCGCACTGAGAAATGTTGAAACATAACCTAAAATTGTTCAGAAATGTTAAATCTTTTTTGAAATTCAAGGATTTTTAATTAATATTACTGATTTCTTGTATAAAATTCTAAAATAACCAAAATGTGTGAATTTAATGACTCTAAATAATAATATAAAAAATACAATTATCATATGATTGTTAACACTGCAATCATATAGTTAAGAATAGTTACAGATTATGATTCTTCTTTTAAACCTAATGTTTCTAATTTTTTGTATAATCATAGTTTTTTTTTGCTTATATCAATTTTCGAAAAGAAGCTCTGACGTAACCTTAAATAGTAAAAAATTATTCATGTCGTTTAAAATTCATTTCCGGCTAAAAACACTAAGTCTGTAAATTTTACTATTTTAAACCAAAATCATTCGACTTAGATCTAATGATTTTTTTGGAAAATACTATTTCAAGGTGAAGTACACTAACATAACCTCAAGTTTTTAAAAATTGTAAATATACTTTGAGGTCTATTAATTTTAAATTAAAAATACAAAGAATTTCCGACGAAAAACACTAAAATAACAGAAATTTGTTCCTAATTTTCTATTTTTTTTAATCTCAACTATTATTGTTTCAGGTAATTAACCTGCAATGAAAAATGTCAAAGCATAACCTAAAATTGTTCACATTTTTTATAATGTTTTTTTGAAATCCATACCTAATTCTATTTTAAAAAATTACGAAAATAACCGAAATTTAATCAAAAATATTTAATACTCTCTAAAATGATTCCAAAAGACATATTTTCGATTAACAAAACTAAAAAAAACATAAATAAAAATGGTATAAAATTGTAAATTTCTTCTAACCTAATACATTTTTTTTATATACTCGATCTTTCGTACCATAAAAAAAATGTCTGAATAAAGTAACATAACCTAAAATTGTTAAAAATTGTAAGATTGATTGAAAGAAATTAATACTACACTAATTAATTAATTAATTAATTAATAATTAATAAATAATAATTTATTAAATAAATTAATAATTAATATTAATTAATACACTAATACTATTTAATTTCAGAGAAAAACACTAGACAATTATTTTAAATAAAAAAAAAATTAAATTCGGAATAAAAATTTTCAAACATAACCTAAAATTGTTTGAAAATTTTTTATTTTCCTAATATATCCTAATATATCAATTTTCGACGCAAAGCTTTATATTGAATGATTTTTATTAAAAAATACCAATTCAAGGTGAAGTACACCAACTTAACCGACATTTCTTGAAAAATTGTAAATATTCTTTGAGAATTATTAATTTCAAATTTAAAAAGAAATTCCGAACAAAAACACTAAAATGACTGACTTGCAATGAAAAATGTAAAAACATAACCTAAAATTGTTCAATTTTTTTATTTTTCTTGAAAGCTATACTAAGAGTTAACATAACCTTCGATTGTTTTAAATTTTGTTTAAAGGAGGATTTTTTTTAATACGGATAGTAGCAATTTTCAAAGTAAAATTACAACGTAACCTAAAATAGTTTACAAATGATGAACATTCTTTTAAATCTGAGAATTATGTAGAAAAAATTTTATCTTCGACGCAAAACTTCAATCTTGTAAATTTAATTATTTTGAACGAAAATAATTGGGTTGTAAAGTAATGAAAAATGTTGAAACATAACCTAAAATTGTTTTAAAAATTTGCAAACCTGCTTTGAAATTGATACAAAATTAAGGTAAAAAAACCCGTACCTAACCTGAAATTTTTTAAACAATATTTAATCTTCTCTAAAATTACACTCAAAGATAATTAAAAAACGCTGATGAATTAAAAATCGTATGATTTTTTAAATAAAAAATACCACTTTTTGACGAAAAACTTTAACATAGCATAAGCTTATATAGTATCAAATTATAAACCTTTTCTTAAATCTATTGCTCTCTTTTTATGTAAAATAACCGATTTCCGGTGTAAATTGTTCCCATATACTAATAAATGAAAAATATTATGACTTTTTAAATAAAAATACCAATTTTCAAGAAGCGGAATTTCCGTGAGAAATCTTGAACATAACCTAAAATTATTCAAAAATATTTAGTATCCTTTAAAATCTAATAATTTTTCATTAAAAGCACTGGTTTCTTGTATAAAACGGCCAAGAATTTAATCTGATGATTTTTTATTAAAAATACCAATTACAGCTGAAATAGACCAACATAACCTAAAGTTCTTTAAAAATGGTAAAGACTCTTCGAGATTTAATCATATTGTATTAAATACCAATAATGCATAAGAAAAATGGTGAATATTCTTTAAAAACTCGTAATTTGAAAAATAAAAATAATTCCCGTCAAAAAACACTAATTTAAAATGACGAAAAATTGTTTAATTGTACATCTTCTAAATTTAATCATTTTTATTTTGAATAATTGATTGCCAGTGAAAAATGTAAAAACATAACCTAAAATTGTTACAAAATGGTAAATGTTTTTAAAATCTACACTGAATTTTGGTGAAATAAATCAAGCATAACCTAAAATCAACAAAGGGTAATTTTTTTACAATTCAATGATTTTTTATTAAAGTACAGTCTATAAATCTTCTTCTAAACCCAATTTCTTCAATTTAAAATAACCGAATTCCGGTAAATTTTGAGTTTAACTTTTTTTTAAACTAAAAATACCCATTTTTGACGTAAAACTCTAACTTAACCTAAAATAGTTAAGAATTATTAATATTCTTTGAAATCTAATGATTTTTAAATTAATTTTTATTATTTTAAACAAAAATTTTTAGGCTTCGATTTATGATTTTTGTTAAAAAATAATAATTTAAGGGGAAGTGCAACAACATAACCTAAAGTTTTCGAAAGATTGCAAATATTCTTCGAGTCCTATTAATTTCAAATTAATAATACAAATAATTCCCGATGACAATTACATTTAAAAAAAAAAAAAGATTTCTTCTTTTCAAATTCACCGGTTTAAGGTGAAAAATGCTTAAACATAACCTATAATTATTCTAAAATTTTAAATTTTCTTTGAAATGCATACCGATTTTCGGTAAAAAAACTCAAACATAACCTAAAATCTTCAAACAATATTTAGATTACTTTAAAGTTTTATGATTTTTTATTAAAAGTACAAATTTCTTATATAAAGCACCAACATAACCTAAAATGGGGTATTTATTGATTTGAAATTTTTTTATAACTTTTTAAGTTAAAATTAACAAATTTGTTTTAAACTGTAAATCTTTTTTTGAACCTAACGTATTTTTATTAAAAATAACCAATTTTCGGTGAAAATTGTTCATATAAACTTAAATTGTTCAAAAAATTGTATTTTTCTCAAAATCTATTGATTCTTCTCTAAAAATAAGAATTCTTGTAAATTGGAAATTTAATTTGAAAAAATCAAAATTCAAATTTTATGTTAATAATAATTTTTTTTTGAATTATCAAATTGTAAATCTTCTTTTAAACCTAATGTTTGATTCTACTGAAAATAATCGACTCCGTGTGATTTTTAAATATAATTTGTTTAAAATAAAAAAAATTAATTTCGATATTCTCCAACTTAACCTGACATTTAAAAAAAAAATGATAAATCTTCTTTTAAATCTAACCATTTTTGTAAAAAAAATTAAATATCCTGCAGAAAACACTAAATATGTACTCTTCATTATTGGAAAGGAAAATTATTGTACTTACATTTATTTTTTTTTGCTAAAAAAATAATGACTTTACGTAAAATACACCAACATAACCTAAAATTGTTCAAAAATTGTAAATGATCTTTGAAGTCTATACCGATTTCCGAGAAAGAGAAACTCGAGGATAACCTAAAATTGTAACAAATCTTTAATCTTTTTTAAAATCTTAAATTAAAAAAAATTGTTTCTCTGATAAAACCCCAACATAACCAAAAATCGTGCATTTAATAACTCTGAATGATAATCTGTAAAATGCTGATTAAATGAAAAATCTGATGACTTTTTAAAAGAAAAATATCAATTTTTGACGGAAAACACTGTTATCAGTAATTAATTTTATTATAAACTATTCATAAAATAATAATTATTCACTTAATAATTCAATCTAAATTTAATATAACCTAAAATTGTTAAAAAATGTTGAATCTTCTTTAAAATTAATACCGACTTCCAGTTAGAAATTTAAACATAACCTAAAATTGTTAAACTATATTGAATCCTTTTTGAAATTCAGTGATTTTTTATTAACATTACTGATTTCTGGTATAAAACGCTTATAATTTTTTTAAACTACAAATTTCCTACAAAAAAAAAACTAACATAATATTACAGAAAATTGTTTTTGATGGTAAATATTCTTTTAAACCTAATATTTTTAGTTTAAAATAACCGATTTTCGGTTTAAAAAATGTTAAAACATAACCTAAAATTGTTAAACGACGTTAAATCTACTTCAAAATCTAATGATTTTCCATTAAACGTTCTGATTTCTTATATAAAACGCACACAAAAAAAAATGTCTGAATTTAATGACGAAATGTTAATCTGAAAAATAATGATAAACTAAACAATATAATAATTTTTGTGTTGAAAAAGACGCGTTTTCGACGAAAAACTCTAAGATAACGTAACCAGAAATTGTTGCAAATTATAAATGTTATTTATTATTTAATTTATTTTATTTTGAATAACCATTTTTTAGTTTTAAAAAACGGTAACATAACCTAAAATTGTTCTAAATCCGTAGAAATCTTCCTAGAAATTGATATCGATGTTTCCAGTGAAAATCGCTAGTTTACCCTACAAATTTTACAATATTTTTTGTTTTTTTGAATCTTTTTTTAAATAAATTTTTTCAATTTTAAAGTAAACGATTTCGCGTGAAAAACGTAAATATGGTATGAAACCTAAAAAAAAATAATTTTCGAACAATAATGATTTCTGTTCTAAAATACCAGTTTTAGTGGAAAATGTAAACGTAACCTAAAATTGTCAAAAAAATGATAAAATTTTAAAATTTGATGATTTTCGTTTAAAAATTACAATTTTCGGTGTAAAACGCTGGCATAACCTAAAACTGTTCAAAACTGGGAATCTTAAAGACGATTTAATTTTTAAAATGTTAATTTCCACTAGAAAAAACTAGCACAATCTAGAAACTTTAAATAATGAAAAGGCAATCACTTTTTTTATTTAGGATTTTTACTAATTACAATTTTTAATTAGTTTCAAGGAGAAATAAAAACTTTTAAAAATATTTTTAGGTATTCTGAACTGAAAAATACTCAATGAGAACAAAAAATATTTTTTGGGTCCAAGAGGACTAAAAAACTTAATACTTATCTGCTGACTTTTTAAAATAAAAATATCAATTTTTGACGAAAAACACTGCTAAATGTGATTAATTTTATTATAAGTTATCCATAAAATAATAATTATTTACGTATTAAATCAATCTAAATTCAATATAACCTAAAATTGTTAAAAAATTGTGAATATTCTTTAAAATTAATACTGACTACCGGTTACAAATTTAAACATAACCTAAAATTGTTAAACAATGTTTTTTTGACAAAACAAACTAAAATAACATAACAAAAAATTGTTTTTGATTGTAAATCTGATTTTAAACCTAATATTTTTAGTTTAAAATAACAGATTTCCAGTGAAAAAATGTTCAAACATAACCTAAAATTTTTAAAGAACATATAATCTATTTTAAAATCTAATGATTATTCATTAAAGGTTCTGATTTCTTGTTTAAAACACACAAAATAATAGAATTTTAAATTTAATGACGAAATGTTAATCTGAAAAATAATGACAAACTAAAAAATCTAATAACTTTTTTATTGAAAAAGACGAGTTTTCGACGAAAAACTCTAAGAGAAGGTACCTAGAAGTTGTTGCAAATTATATATGTTCTTTATTATTTAATTTATTTGATTTAAAATAACCATTTTTTAGTTTTGAAAAAACGGTAACATAACCTAAAATAGTTCCAAAACTGTAAAAATCTTCGTAAAAATTGATATCGATATTTCCAGTGAAAAACGTAAATATAGTCTACAACCTAAAAAAAATTAAAAATCATTTTCGAACAATAATGATTTCTGTTCTAAAATACCAGTTTTAGTGGAAAATTTAATCGTAACCTAAAATTGTTGAAAAATGATGAAATTTGAAAATTTAATGATTTTCGCTTAAATATTACAATTTCCGGTGTAAAACGCTGACATAACCTAAAACTGTTCAAAAATGGGAATCTTAAAGATGATTTAATTTTTAAAATGTTAATTTTCTGTAGAAAAAACTAGCACAATCTAAAAACTTTAAATAATGAAAAGGCAATCACTTTTTTAATTTAGGATTTATACTAATTACAATTTTTTATTAGTTTCAAGGAAAATTAAAAACTTTTAATAATATTTTTAGGTATTCTGAACTAAAAATACTCAATGAGAACAAAAAATATTTTTATGGGTCCAAGAGGACAAAAAAACTTAATACTCATTTTTGTCAGAATTTAGAATTTTTTATTAAAAAAAAATCTGAATCATGGCGGATGTGGACTCGATTGCCCCCGACGGGGGTTGGGGTTGGATTGTTGTCATGGCAACGGCTATAAACAACGTGAGTAATTGAAAAAATTTAATTTTTTAAAAATAAAATTAGTTTCAGAATATAATTTCAAAATATATTTTTTTACTAAAACTGTGTTTTTTTCAGATGGTATCAATTCCAATTTTGCAGGGATTTGGCTTAATTTTTAAAGACAGGTTTCAAGATCTACAATTTTCGGCCACTCAAATTACAACAATAGTAAACTGCAATTCATTTTTTGGAATGATATTGGGTATTTTTAATGGACCCCTAATAACGATTTTTGGATTCAGAAAAACAGCTATTTTGGGAACTTTGGTTTTCACCTCTGGAGTCATTTTTACCGCATTTGCTTCATCTTTTGTACAATTTATTATCACTTATGGAATGATGACTTGTAAGATTTTTTTTTTAAATTTATAATTTATATTTATAAGGGTGTCCTATAAAATTATTTTTGGCTGTAAAATAATTCCCTATTTTAACCAAATTAAAAAAATATATTTAGAGGCCAAATTGTTCCATAAATATTTTTTTTAATTTATGAAACTGTTTTGAAATATTATTAAATTTCTTTTTAAAATTTTTTTTGAGGGGGGGCGGAACTTCTAAAAAACTTGTCCTACAAAATAAAATTTTACATTTATTCAGTTTTAAATACATAATTTAGTCGAAATTTCGTACTAATAAGAAATATAAAAGGTTTCGAAAGAAATGGGAAATTTTTTAAGATACCCGAGAAAATTGCAAATTATCTGTATTTTGAAAAATTACTTTTAAGAAAAAATGTGCAAAAGAATTCATAACATTTTAAATAATTTTTCAAAGTTTAAAAAAAGAATGCAGAAGATTTTATTGCAACATTTTTTTATTTGAATATATCACAAAATTTCAGAAAAATTTTGCGAAATTTTAATAAATTTTGAAAAACTGAAAAATAATATTAAGCGTTAAAAGATTTCAAAAAATTTTGGCACTTTTTAAGAATCTCGAAAGCTTTCCAGAAAATAAAAAAAAATTTCTTAAGATTTTTGGATAAATTTGAAATAATATTTTGTTTTGCAAAATTAAATTTAGAATATTATTTAAAATAATTTAAAAATTTTTTTTAAAGAATATAGATGATTATAAAATGATTTTTTTTTTAATTTCGAGACATTTTGCAAAATTTACAGGAACAGGTCAATTCATTTTAAAAGACATTGAGAAGTTTTAAAAAGTAAATTTAAATTTAAATAAATATAGAGATTTTTTACGATTTTCTAAAGTTTGGAAAAAGAATACAGTAGATTTGAAAGCAAATTTTTATTTTATTTTGATAGATTACGAAATTGTAGAAAAAATTCGAGTAAGTTTATGAGATTTTTAGAAGATTTGAAAAGATGCAAAAATAATATTCAACTTAAAAAGATATAAAAAAGTGTAATACTTAGATTTTTTAATTTTTTTACAAGAAATCCAAAGATTTTCTAAAAATTTTGGAAGATTTCAAGAGAATACTTTTAGTTAATATTCATTACAAATTTCAAATTATTCTCTATTTTGAAATTTTTTTTGATATTATGTTATTTTTTAAATATTTTTTTGACATTATTTAAAAAGATTTTAAAACTTTTCAAAAGATAAACTGAGAAATTTTAAGGCATTTATTCAAATTTGCAAATATTTTTCAAAATTTAAGGAGTAGTTCAAATAATTTTTAAAAATATTTGAAAGTTAAAAAGAAATTCAAGAACAATACATTTTTTTGTAATTTTGAAAAATTCAAATAAATAATTTTTCCTAAATTGTCTTCATTTTTTTTTTACTGAAAAATTTTTTTTGATTGAAAATTTGACTCTCAAAAATCCTTTTGAATTTTCTCAAAACACTTAGGATAATTATATTTTCATAACTTAAAAAAAATAATAACTCAAAAATAAATAGTTATAATTCTAGTAAATAAAAAAAGGTATCACACACTTTTCTTTAAAAAGAATGTATCGAATTTTGAATTTTTTGAAACAAATATTTTTCATTGAATGTTCTCAGGTCTCTGAAGAAAATAGTTTTTATTTAATTATTTATATGATTAATTTTGTAATCTAATTTTCTTTTACTAACGCTTCTTAAAAAATATTTAGAAATATTTATTTTTGAAAAATGTTTTCTTTTAAAAAAAATTGTTGAGGCTGTTTTGGCTATAGAAAAATTTACTTGCAAAATTAGAAATAGTAGAGTTTAACAAAATATTTACTTTAAAAAAATTAGAATTGGAACAATTTCCAATTAATAAAATTCTCAACAGTTTATAATATGTCGACTTTGAAATTTTTGAATAATAAAAGTCCCTATAGAAAATTGCTGAATTATAAAATATCTGATATTGTGAAATTTCCGACGATGAGTTAGTATTTAAAAGTTCTGTGTTATGAGTCAGGTGTTATGAGTTAGGAGTTACGAGCTAAGAGTGTGAGTTTAGGATGGAGATGGAGTTTAGGAACTAATGAGTTAGGGAGTTAAATATTTAAGGAGCTAGGAGTGTGAGCTATGAGATAGGTGTTATGTATTTAAGGATTTAGCGAGTCAAAGAATTATGTTGGTAATGAGTTAGGAGTGCGTGATAGAAACAAGGAGTTATGTAGTTAGAAAGTTATGGAGTTCAGGAACTAATGAGTTGGGGAGTTAAATATTCAAGGAGCTTGCAGTGTGAGCTATAAGCTAGGAGTTATGTAGTTAAGAAGTTATGGAATTAAGGAGTTAAGGAGCTAAAGATTTAAGGAGTTAGGGAGCTAAATATTAAAGAAGCTAGGAGTGTCAGCTAGAAGCTAGGAGTTATGTATTGATGCACTTAGCGAGTTAAAGAATTAAGAATTTTAATAGTTAATGAGTTAGGAGTGTGTACTAGAAGCTAGGAGTTATGTAGTTAAGAATTTAAGGAGTTAATGAATCAAGGAGCTAAGAATTTAATGAGTTAGGGAGTTAGGCAGTTGAGGAGTTGAGTAGTTAAGCAGTAAGGAGTTTGCACTAGCTGCTAAGCTAGTAGTTTTACTTTCATGGAGTTAGAGAGTTAGGGAGTTATGATGTTAGGGAGCCATAAAGTTAAGGAGGTTATGTTAATAAAAAGATTATGAGATAAAGGCTTAAGGAGTTAGGGATATAAAGAATTCAGGAGTTAAGTGGGGAATGAATTAGGAGTGTGTACTAGAATCTAGGAGTAATGTAGTTTATAAGTTATAGAGTGTCAACTATAAGCAAAGAGTTATATCGTTAGAGAGTTATGCATTTAGGGTGTTATAAAGGTAACGACGTTGAGAGTTACGGAAGTTATGAGTGAAGGTGATAAGGAACTAAAAATGTGATGAATTAAGGAGTTAAGAAGTAATTTATTTAAGGAGCTAGGAGTGTGAGCTATAAGCTAAGAGTTATGTATTTAAGGAGTTAGCAAGTCAAAGAATTATGTAGTGAATGAGTTAGGAGGATGTGGTAGAAACAAAGTGTTATGTAGTCAGAAAGTTATGAAGGTTAGGAGTTCAGGATCTAAGGAGTTAGGGAGTTAAACATTTAAGGTGTTAGAAGTGTGAGCTAGAAGCTAAGAGTTATGGAGGTAAAAAGTAATGGAATGAAGGAGTTAAGGAGATAAGGAGTTAAGGAGTTAGGGAATTAAATATTTAGGGAGCTTGGAGTGTGAGCTAGAAACCAGGAGGTATGTAGTCAAGGAGTTAGATAGTCAAAGAATTAAGTAGTTAATGAGTTAAGAGTGTGTGATAGAAACTAGGAGTTATGTAGCCAGGAAGTTATGGAGTTAAGGAATTTAGGAACTGAGATGTTAATGAGTTAAGGAGTTAGGGAGTTAAATATTTAAGGTACTAGAAGTGTGAGCTAGAAGCTAGGAGATATGGAGTTATGAAGTTAGCGAGTTAAAAAACTAAAGATTTAAGTAGTTAAGGTACTAGAACTAGTATTAGAAGCTAGGAGTTATATAGTTAAGAAGTTATGGATTTAAGGAGTTAAGGAGCTAAGAAGGTTATGAGTTAAGGAGTTAACGAGTTGAGGAGTTAAGTAGTAGAGGAG
Organism: Druon quercuslanigerum; assembly: GCA_010014905.2. NCBI lineage: Eukaryota > Metazoa > Arthropoda > Insecta > Hymenoptera > Cynipidae > Druon > Druon quercuslanigerum. The sequence goes on from JAAAKG020127029.1 coordinate 11,793, forward strand.
TTACGAGTGTGAACTAGGAGCTAGTAGTTTTAGATTCAGGAGTTAGGAAGTTAGGGAGTTATGTAGTTATGAAGTTAGCGAGTTAAATAATTAAGGGTTTAAGTAGTTCTTAAGTTACGAGAGTGTACTAGAAGCGATGAATTATGTGTTAAGGGAGTTATGCAGTTAGTTTGTATAGAGTTAACGAGGTTGAGAGTTACGGAATTAGGACTAAAGATGATAAGGAACTAAAAAGGCGATTATATCAGGAGTTGAGGAGGTAATTATTTAGGGAGCTAGGAGTGTGAGCGATAGGCTAGGAGTATTGTAGTTAAGGAGTTAGCGAGCCAAATAATTATGTAGTTCTTGAGTTAGGAGTGTGTGATAGAAACAAGGAGTTATGTAGTTAGAAAGTTATGGAGTTAAGGATTTAACAAGAGCTAAGAAGCTACGGAGTTAAATATTTAAGGAGCCAGGAGTGTGAGCTAGACGCTAGGAGTTATGTAGTTTATAAGTTATGGAATAAAGGAGTTAAGGAGCTAAAGAATTAAGGAGTTAGGGAGCTAAATATTTAAGGAGCTAGGAGTGTCAGCTTGACGCTAGGAGTTATGTAGTTAAAGACTTAGTGAGTTAAAGAATGAAGAATTGAAGTAGTTGATGAGTTAGGAGTGTGTAGTAGAAGCTAGGAGATATGCAGTTAAGAATTTATGGAGTTACTGAATTAAGGAGCTAAGAATAAAATGAGTTGAGGAGTGAAGTAGTTAAGGAGGTAGGAATGTCAACTAGAAGCTAGTAGTTTTAAAGTCATGAATGTATAGAGTAAGGGAGTAAGGGAGTTAGGCAGGTAATGAGAGTTTGGGGTTCATATATGTACAGAGTAAGGGAGTTAGGAAGTTAAGGAGTAAGGAATACCAACTATAAGCTAGTAGTTTTGGAGTCATAGATGTTTAGAGTAAGGGAGTTAGGGAGTTAAGGAGTTAAGTAGTTAAGAAGTTAGGATTGTGTACTAGAAGCTAGGAGTTATATAGTTTAAAATTTATGGGGTTAGGGAGTTAAGGAGCTAAGAAGTTAATGAGTTAAGGAGTTAAATATTTAACGAGTTAAGGAGTTAGGAGTGTCAACTTGAAGATAGTAGTTTTGGAGTCCTGGATGTATAGAGTAAGGGATTTAGGGAGTTAGGGAATTATGGAGTTAAGGAAGTAATTAGTTAGGGAGTTGGGAGTGTGAACTAGAATCTAGTAGTCAGGGAGACATGGATGTATAGAGTAAGGGAGTTAGGGAGTTAGGAATGTTAACTAGAAGCTAATAGTTTTGAAGTCATGGTAGTATATAGTAAGTGAGTCAGGGAGTTAGGGAGTTAAGGAGTTAAGGAGTTAAGTAGGTAATGAATTAGGAGTGTCAGCTAGAAGCTTGTAGTTTGGGAGTCATAAAGGTATAGAGTAAGGGAGTTACAGAGTTATAAAGTTAAGTATTTAAGGAGTTAGGATTCTGTACTAGAAGCTAGGAGTTATATAGTTTAGAATGTATGGAGTTAGTGAGTTAAGGAGCTAAGAATTTAATGAGTTAATGAGTTAAGGAGTTACGTAGTTAAGGAGTTAGGAGTGTCAACTAGAAGATAGTAGTTTTGGAGTCCTGGATGTATAGAGTAAGGGAGTTAGGGAATTATGGAGTTAAGGAGGTAATTAGTTAGGGAGTTGGGAGTGTCAACTAGAATCTGGTAGTCAGGGAGTCATGGATGTATAGAGTAACGGAGTTAGGGAGTTAGGAATGTCAACTAGAAGCTAATCGTTTTGGAGTCATGGATGTACAGAGTTAGGGAGTCAGGGAGTTAGGGAGTTTAGGAGTTAAGTAGTTAAGGAGTTAGGAATGTCAGCTAGAAGCTAGTAGTTTTGGAGGCATGGATGTACAGAGTAAGGGAGTTACGGAGTTAGGGAGTTAGGGAGTTATAGCGGGACACGAAACCATAGAAATGATTTCATGAGACACCCTAATATATATTTAATTTAAATAATTTTTTACATTAAGCAATTGCTAAAAATTATTTTATTTTCAGCACTGGGAATGGGAATAGCAATGTCGTCATTTTTGATAGCACTAAATTCCTACTTTTTGGAAAAAAGAGGACGAGCTATGGGAATAGCTATGACTTTAACAGGAATTGGCCCCATACTAATACCTCAATTAATTCGATTTTTACTTGACGTTTATGAAGCTCAGGTAGGCTTGCCAATTTAATTAATAAAATATCATTTCACTTCCTATTTTCTTTATTTTTTTAAAAATAATAATAAAACCTGAGCATTTTAGTAACTAATTTTAAAATTTCCAAAACCAGTATTTTAATTCAACTTCATAAAAAAATTAAGAGTTGAATTATTTCCTCGATAATTTAAGTCAAAATGAGTGAATAATTACGATATGCTAATCGCGTATTTGAAATAAGACAGGCAACAAAAATTCTAATTTAATCAGGCCATGCTTCTATACATAATAATGAGGTATTTCACTGATCAATTTTATTCCACGTGGTAATTTGAAATCACTTTCACTTTCTGGTTACATTCGCATTTTAATATTTTTAATCAACTTCTTATCTTTGCTATTAAATTTTTTTTATTTAATTTTTATCATTGTCGTGTAAAAGTAGAAATAAATTTTATTAACTATTAGTATCAATTGACAAGAATTCTCAAACCAAAATTACATTTCTTCAACCAAAAAAAAAACTAATTCAGTTTTAAAGATATAATTCCATTTAAAAACAAATAATTGAAAATTTAAATAAATAGTTACATTTATATGAAAAAGACAAATTGATGTTACAAGAAACAAAAAAAACAACAAATTTTCAATAAAATAATTAAATTTTTAACGAGAGAGGTAAAATTATAAACAAATAGTTGAATTTTCAACTAGCAAAAAAATGTTTTCTCAACCAAAAAAATAAGAATTTTTATCTAATATATGCATTTTTATTCAAATAGAATTTTTTTTTTAATAGAATATAAATATATTTTTCAACAAAATAGTCCAATTTTCCAAAAAGATTAAATTTGTACAATAAATAATTT
>JAAAKG020127040.1:0-14842 GCA_010014905.2 Druon quercuslanigerum
ATATTAATATAAAAAACAGTGTCTATTTAAAAAAGTAGATAAACTTTCAATTAAAATAATTAAAATGACTTTTCAACAAATTACATGAATTTACAGCCAAATATTTGAAGTTTTAACTAAAAAAAGATTAATTTTCAAGAAGAAATGGAACAGTTGAGTTTTCAATTTGAAAAAATATTGGATAAACAAGAAAAAAAGAATTTTGAACAAAATAGTTAAATTTCCAACCAAAGTGATGAATTTTAAACAAAAAATTTTCAGCTAAAATAGTGAATCTTTGGATGGAATAAAAGATGATTTTTTTAGCAAAAATATATTACTTCAATCAGATACATAAATTTTTATAAAAATAATTGAATTTTCAACTAAAAAATATCAATAATTTTCAACCAAACAGTTCAATTAACAACTGAAAATGATCAATTTTAGACCAAAAATGAAATAGTTATATTTTAAGTTAAAAATGTTAACTTTGAACAAATGAAAAACAAATTTTTAACAAAATAGTTTACTTTTTAACCAAAAAGATGAATTTTTAACTAAAATGCTGAATCAATATTTAACTGGAACACTTGAATCTTTAACCACAAAGATTATTTTAAAGAAAATAGTTTGACTTTAAACCAAGTACTTTAATTTTCAACTCAAACCTTGAATTTTTAACTAACATGATGAACCTTTAACTGAAATATGTGTATTTTCACCTAAAAGAATAATTTTGAAAAAATGGAATATTTAGATTTTTAATTTAAAAATTAATAAACCAAGACAATTTTGTTGCAACAAAATCGTTCAATTTTCAACCAAATTGATGAATTCTAAATCTTAAAGATGCATTTTTTAATCAAATACATCCATCTTAAACTGAAAAAGATAATTTAAAAACGGAAGTAAAACTTTAAGTTAAAAAATTAATTTTCATCAAAACATCTAAATTTTCAACCTATAAGTAATGAATTTTAAACAAAAACTATTGATTTTCATTAAAATAAATAAAGTTTCAGCCAAATATTTAAATTTTCCCCTAAAAATATTTTTGTACCAATAATGGAATAATTAACTTTTAATTGAAAAATTAATTTCCAACGAAAGAAAAACGATTGTTTAACAAACTAGTTAAATTGTTAAGAAAAATTAATGAATTTTTAACTAAAAAAGAAAAACTAAAATTCGATTAGTTGAATTTTAAACCAAAAAGATACATTTTTAAATAAAATAATAAATCAATCTTTAACTGGAACAGTTTTATTTTTTAACCAAGAAGATGAATTTTTAACAAAGGAGTTTAACTTTTGACCAAGTAGTTGAATTTTTTTACTTAAAAAATAAATTTTTAACTAGAATGGTGAATTTTTAACTGGGATAGTTTAATTTTCAACACAAAAGGTGAATTTTCAATTGAAAAAGAACAAATTTCAACACAAGTGTTGAATTTTGAACTAAAAATATCATTTTTTAAACAAAAAAAAACAATATTTTTTCAGTAAAAAAAATTAATGAACCTATAAAAAAAAGAATTTTTAAGAAAACAGTTAAATTTTCAATCGAAGTGATGAATTTTCAACTAATATAAGGAATCTTCAACACGAATTTTCAACTGAAAGAGATGGACTTTGAACCAAAGATTGAAAAGTTAAATTCACAGTTTAAAAAGTTAATATTCAACGACAGAGATAAATTCTCAGCTAAAATGATGGAGAATTCAACAGAAACAGTTGAACTTTCAGTAAAAAAATAGTTTTCACAACAAGAGAAACACGAATATTTAACAAAATAGTTAAATTTTCCACCAGTGATGAATTTTCAACTAAAATGATGAAATGATTTTTTTTTTTTAATTTCCAAACTAATTAGTATAATTTTAAAAACTAAAATCATGAATTGCTAACTAAAATTATGATTCTTTAATTAGAATAGTTGAATTTATGACAAAAAAGGTAAATTTTTAAACAAGAAGATTAATTTTCGACCAAAAAACACGATTTTCAACTAATTACATAAATTTTTAATAAACCTAAAATAAATTAAAATTAAATTTTCAGTTAAACTTAATTATTCAAAAAAAAAACTTTAACAAAATAGTTAAATTTCCAACCAATGTGATGAATTTTAAACCAAACCAAATAAAAAGATTAATTTTCAAACAAGAAGATTCAGTTTCCACAAAAACATGATTTTTTAAGAAAATACACGAATTCTCAAGAAAATTGTTAAATTTTCAACTCAACCATTTTTAAACCAAACCTTTTAATTTTGAACTAAAAAAATGACAACCGAAGAGACGAATTTTCAGCTTAAAATAATAATAAAAAAAATAATTTTAAGAAAAAGATGGATATTGAATTATAAATATCAATTATAAACCAAAAACAGAACAATTAACTTGCCATTAAAAAAAATTAATTTCCAACAAAATACTTAAATCTTGTAACACAATGAGATCTTTAACCCAAAAGATGAATGTTTTTACAACAAAGAGTCGAATTTTCGAATAAAAAAGATCAGTTTTCGACAAAAATTTTAAGTATATTTTCAGATATAAATAATCATTTTCAATAATAAAAAAAAAACGAATTTTTAATAAAATAGTTCACCTTTCAATCAAACAGATGAATTTTTAACTAAAATTATGAATCAATCTTTAATTTGAATAGTTTTTTAGTTACATTCGCATTTTTATAATAATAATAATATAATTTTTAAGATAAAGGAGGGATTTTCCACTAAAAATATAAATCTTAAAACAAACACAGAATAGTTAAATATTCATCAAAAAAATTAATTTCCAGCCAAAAAAAAACAAAAAAAGAATTTTCAACAAAATGGTTAAATCCATTAATATAAAACTACTTTTGCAAATGGAAAAAACATTGTTATTTAATTTATATTTATGGATTTAAAAAAAAAATAAGCACGTTCTTGAAAAATGTCCTGAAACTTTTTATAAATAATTATCATTATTATTAATTTAATATGTACGAAATAAAAATAGCCTTAAGAGTTTTAAACTTACTTTAACCAAAGCGATCAATGGCGAAATGACTAATGTCACCGATTTTTCCTTCAAGACAGCTGGTAACTGAAAGCAGAGAGATTTTCCTGACCCAGTCGGCATTCGAATAAAAACATCCTTGTCCCCTGCAAATTTCGATTTTTTGGTTACCTACATATTTACAAATTTATAAAATATAAATGAATTTATTTTTGGCAAATTTTTTTCAACAATAATTCCGACAAACAATTTTAATTCTGAAAATTCTAAATTTGCACACAAAAAAACTATTTAAAAAAAAAATCAATTTACAATTCAGCTACATGTACCGAAAATACGGTACAAATATCCAGATTTTTTTGGTGCGAATATGGGAAGCTGGAAAATAGGCTATTTGTACCGAAATTACGGTACGAATAGCCCGATTTTTGGGTCCTTATTTTCTATAATTAACACTCTTGATAATTCAAAGTTTTTCTTTTTATACAGGATAGCCGGAAAACTGCATTTTTAAAATTCCGTGACTTTTTCCTGATTTTTCCCTGACTAATTTTTTATTTGACGGGTTAAGAGAATCAAAACAAAATTCTTAAAATTCCTGGGAAAATTTCAAAGGATTTTTTCATTTTGAAAAATTAATTTAAAAAGAAAATTGGAAAATATTTCAAAACATTTCAAATGATTTACCAAAATTTCGAAAGATGTAGAGAATTTTATTTCAAAAAAAAGTATAAATCATTTAAAAGCCCTTGAATATCATTTAAATTAAATTTAAGTCATAAAAGTTATATTCAAAAAATCGTTTAAATAATTCAAATTAAACTTATTTATCAATGTTAGGTAACATTCTTTTTCAAATCCATATACATTTTAGAAACCCCTTGAAATTTTTAAAATATTTTAAAATACTTTTTATTCTTAGTTAAGTAAATAAATAAATCATGATAGACCTATACGAATTGACACTAATATTTTTTCGTATAAAAAGAAAATTTAAAATAAAAATCATTCCAAAGTTAAAGCGCCCTAAATTTAATAACATTCGATTTTTTAAATTGATCTAAAATCTGTAGCATTGAAAATTTTAAGAACTTTTCAAATTTTTTAAACATTTTAAAATATTGGATTATTTAAAATTGAAAAAACTGAAAATAAAGAATTCTAACAATAAAAACATAAATTAAGATTATAACAATTTTGTATTATTATACTTTTAAATTTAAACAATAGGGTGGTCCAAAAAAATTATTTTGGAATTTAAATGTGCACAATGGCATAATTTGTTCCTTTTTCGACCAGAAAAATCTTTAAAAAAATTAAAATCGATTGATAATAATATTTTTTAAAAGACGTTTATTTAATGTTTACCTCTCATTCTTATATTAGATTTAAATCTAAAAGAAACAATTTAGGCCACTGTGCAATTTAATTTGAGAGAATTATTTCTTTAAAGTCGTTGCGCGACCTCGAAATATTATCCAATTAAATTTTTCTTGTAAACAGCTTACTCTTAAAACTCAAATTTAGGCTTTTGTGCAAGCTGGTGGTCGAAAATTTCAATAAAAACGTTCAAAATTAGTTTTATATTTAAATAAATATATAAATTTTAAAACTGAATTGCTAAAAATAATACAATTTTACTTACAAATTATAATTTTTAATTGAAGGCTTCTCATAATGAAATATCAAATAAAAATAAAACCAATATTACTAAAATATTTGTTAACATTTAAAAATTTTAAGTTTAAGCCCCTTTTAAAAAACAACCGGATTTACGTTCAAACCATTGATTTTCAGAAATTAAAATTTGAATTTTAAAGTTTTTGATAATGAAAATTTAGTTACTTCTTACACTTAACTTAGAAAAATGTAAAGTTCCAAGCCATAATTTTTTAAATAAAAATATTTGATTATTCTACTTTTAATAAATAAACAATATTTATGAAAGAAAATGTTGTATTTGTTTAAATTTTACAATTTTATTATTCGGGGATGTTATTATTCATACATCTTATAAGGGGGACTGAAAAATCTCGAAAAATAAAATTCCCAATCCTTTAAAATTCCAGAATAATATAACTCTTGAAATTATCAAATTACCAAAATATTAAAATTCCGCACTGGAAAATTCCCAAGCAATAAAATTCCAATATTTTCGAAATGGAAAATTCCCGATTACTTTATAATATTACCGAATTGAAAAAATCCGAAATAACACAATTCCTGACAAAAAGTTGCCATTTTATAAAATATCCGAACTAGAAAATTCTTGAATTTTAACAATTAAAAAATTGTTATTTAATAAATATTATTTATTTATTAAAAATACAATATTATAATGCTTTTATCAAAGAATTTTTTAAATGTTTAAAGTTTTTATAAATTATTCTTTGAATTAAAAAAAAACAATTATTATTTTATTATTATTATTACACCATTAAGCCGTTTCCCTTTCGGAGTAGGCGTTACTCACTCGGTGAATAGTTGAGAAAAATATATTTTTATTATTTGGAAATGTTATTATTTTGGAATTTTATTATTCTGGATTTTGTTTAATTTAAATTTAAAAAGCTTATTGCAGTGAAAATATAAACGGAAAATTGAATAAAAAAAATAAACATTTAACTTTTTGTAATTTAATTTAAAAATGTAAAGTCCCAAGCCAATAATTTTCTTGGATGAAGATGAATCATTTTACCCAAAAACTCATTTCTTTGGTTTTAAGTTGAACTATTTTGTAGAAAATGATTTATTTTGTTGAATACTCGTCTTTTTTGTTAAAAAATTTAATTATTTTCGTACAAAATTAATTTTTAATTACCAAAAATTCTAAAATCAGTGAAAAAGTTTAAAATTCCCCCACGTTATCCCTTCATCTACCTATTATTATTTATTAGTATTATTATAAAATTATTGTATTTTAACGCAATAATAATTTTAAAATGTGAAATAATTACTTATTCGTTACATGACTTAATATTATCATCTAAACTTGTAATGTACGAAAACTCATTCTTAATATTCTATTAAAAAACTAATAGAAAAATTGAAACGCAAGTATGAAAATTACTCTTAAATTTTTCTGACGATTTTTCTAAAAAACGAGCACGAATTTTAGTAAATTTACAAGGTTTCTATTTCTTTTCCTAATTTATAGAAAGTCGGGAAAAGAAATCGAGATTCATTGGGAAAAAAAGAAATTCTTAAGAAGATAGTTATGTTTTTAATCAAATAAATTAATTTATAAACAAGAGTAATAAAATTGTGTCAATCAAAACGAATTCTCAATAAAAAATATGTGATCTTACAATCATACAGTTGAATTTTCAACCAGATAAATTTAATTCTCAACAACAAAAGAAAGAATTTAAAAAAGATATTTCCATTCAAAAACGTTATAGTTAAGATTGTCAATTAGAAAAAAAAAACATTTTCAACAAGGAAATACTATTTTTCAACAAAATAGTATAATTTTCAACTAAAAAAGATAAATTTGAAAAGAGAAATCGTTAAATATTCGGTTCAAAAAATTAATTTGCACAAAAAAATAACTAAGAAAGATGAATTTAAAAAATGGAATTGTTAAATATTCAGTTAAAAAAAAATTTAAACAAATCAGTAAATTTCCAACCACTATAAAACAAAAATAATAAAATTCTTCTGAAAACACGAACTAAACTAAAAAAAACTATCAACAACAGTTTTTGACTGAAAAAAATCAGTTATTAGTTAAATAAATAAGTTTTTACCCAGAATAAAACTAACTTTCAACCAAGTTATGTAAATTTTTAACCACTTTGAAACATAAATAATAATATTCTAATAAAAAACTGATTTTCCACTGAATAAAAAAATTAATTTAAAAAAAATGACATTTTAACAAAATAGTTATATTTACAATGAAAGAAATTAATTATCAAATAAATAATATAAATTTAAAAGAATGCAATAGCTAAATATTATTTAAAAAAAAGAAATGTTCAACATTATTGATAAATTTTCCACAACAAAAATGTGAACAAAATAGTTGACTTTTACATGAAAGAAATGAATTTTAAACTAAAAGAGATAAGTTTCGAAATGGAATAGTTGAATATTCAGTTACAAAATTAGTTTAAAAAACAACAAATTTTCAACCAAATAAAAAAAAAATAATTTTCAACTAAATAATTGAATCTTTGAATAAAAATGATTTTTGTAGATGGAGTATTTAAGTATTAATAACAAGAATTATATTTTTTCTGACTACAAGTTAAATATTCTGTGTAAAAAATTAATTTTCCAACAAAAAAAAACGAACTTGCAACAAAATCTAAAAATTTTCAATTATTTTTAAACAAGAATATTAATATTCCAATAAATTATATCTAACCATTTTTGAACACAACACAATAATTTAATACAGAAAAACGAATTTTCAACAATAAAAAGTAGCTTTTTTGTTTAGCAAAATAGTTAAATTTGCAAGGAAACAAATGAATTTGCAACAAAAAATACATTTAAAAAATGGAATTGTGAATTTTTTATTTTAAAAAATATCAACAAAATAGTTCAATTTAATACGAAATAAATTAATTTTGAAATAAAAAAAATGAAAATAATTTGAACAAAAACGGTAAATTTTTAACCATTTTCGAATAATAATAATAATAATAATATTCTATTGAAAAGTATACATTTTCAACTGGAAAAAATTAATTTGCAACAAAAAAGATACTAATCTTTAACCAAAAATTATATATGTAAGTTACATTTTTGGTTTGAAAAATTAATTTAAAAAAAAAATTTTCCTTATTTCCCTTAGTTCAGTGATTCAAAATTATTTAAAAATATTAATTAACTAAACAATTTAACATTTAAAAATTTACAAAATTACATTTTAAACCGGTTTTAAAATTCTTAACTTAAAATTAAATTAAAAATTAAAGTTTTTTTACTTTAATTATAAAAATGTAAAGTTCCAAGTCCAAAAAATGATGAATTTAAAATCGGATGTATTAAAAAATAATTCGTTCCAATTTAAAAAAAATTTCAAATTTAAAGTTTAAACGACCCCGAAACGATTTTGAAAAAAAAATCCAAACAATATTACAAACAGTTGCCGATTCAATTTAGAAATAAAGCAATTCACAATTTTCTAAATTGTTGGCCAATAAAAGTCGCAACAATTGTTTACAATTAACATCCGTATTTGGAATTGATCTAAAAATAACTCTAGACATAATTATCAGCCACAAGATCAAATAAGTGGCTTATCAGATCAAATAAAAAAATATAATCATGGCCCTTTGCCATCTCTCTTCGATCCCAAAAGAAGAGGAAACTTAAAAAATAAAATAAAAGCATTCCAAACTTGAAAATACCGAATCGTTAAGAAAAAAATTTATTTTTACACGCGAAAATTCTTCTCCCTCAATTCAAAACTGATTTCCCCCAAATCTTCGATCCCAAAAGACATTGAAAACTGAAAGATTATAATGTGCGTATGTCCTAAGAGTCTAAAAGAAAGCCAAATAAGATGGAAAAATTGAAACGCAAGTATCAAAATTACTCTTGGATTTTCTGCCGAATTTCGTAAAATACGAGCTATATTTTTTTGTATATTTATAAGGTATTTTATTTCTGTTCTTAATTTATAGAAAGTCGGGAAAAGAAATCGGTATTCATTAGTAAACAAAGAAAAAATCATAGCAAAAGCAAAACTAGTAACTTTGAAAACCTAACCTCTATAAACAGCAGCGGTGGCTTTTTTTTGCGTCTCATCTTTGAAGTCGTCGTATCCAAATTTCGTTTTCAGTGCCAATTTCAACATTTTTTCCCAACAAAATTAAAAATGAAAGAATTGCGGTTTACTTTTAATTTATTTTAAAGTATCCATGGGATTTAACACGAGAACCCTGACAGATGGCAAAATTCGGATAGTTACTTCAGAACTAGAAACGCGATCGCCAAAAAATAACTAGAAATCTTATAGTGACAAATATCCCTAGAGATCTGTCTTTTTCCTGTAAACAAAACTTTTGGCAAAGATATTTTGGGACTTTTTCTTGTTTTTTGTAGAACTGAAAAGTATAAGGATTTTTATTTAAGTTAAATTTATCTTTTACTATTTGAGGATAATTATTTTTACGCTTTTTAAGAGTTGTTATAAAATTCTGGATGATCGTTCATTTTGGCGCGATTTTCAAAAATTAAATTTTCCAAACTTAGAATTTTCTTGTACAAATTAATGATACAAGTTGATCAATTTTCAACAAAAAATATTAATTTTCAAAAAAGATTAATCTGTTACTTAAAAGACAAATTTTCATCAAAAGATATGGATTTTTAAACAAATATTTTAATTTTCCACTTTAAACGAATTTTGAAGACATTTTTTAATTTTTAAAGAAAAAAATGGAAAAGTTAAATTTTTATATTAAAAAATTTAATTTTAATCAAAATTGTTCAATTTTAAATCAAATAAATCAAAGTTCAACTACAAAAGAAAAATTTCCAACCAAAAAGATCAATTTTCAAAACAAAATTAATCAACTGCTCGAAAGACAAATTTTCAACAAACGACATTTTTTCAAACAAATAGTTTTAAGTATCAACTATATACGAATTTTCAATAAAATTGTTAAATTTTTACCACAGAAAATAAGTTTTCAACCTAAAATGAAAAAATTAAATTTTGAGATAAAAAATGGAATTTAAAAAATATATTTCCTATTTCAATTATATTGTTAATTTTTTAATGTAGAAAGTAAATTTTTAACTTAAAATTTAAAAATTAAATTTTTAGCTAAAAGAGGGAAATTTTAATAAGATAGTTTAAATCACAAAAATCTCAACAAAGTAGTTCATTTTGCAATAAAGGAAATACATTTTCAATTGTAAAAAAGAAATTTTAAAAAAGACGGAATAGTTGAATATTCGGTTTAAAAAAAATTTATTACAAAAAAAACAACGAATTTTCAACAAAATAATGTTGACTAAAATGAGCAGAGTTTAAATTTTAGTTTAAAAAATAATATTTCGATCCAAAAAAAGGAGAGAAAAAAATTTAATAGCTCAACTTTCAACAAAAAATATGAATTTTTAAATCAAAAAGTCAAAATTTTTAATTCTGCCAAAAAAGATGGTTTTTCAGAAACAAAAATTTAATTTTTTCAACCAAGTTCTTTAGTTAGAAATAAAAGCAAATTTAAAAATAATTTTTACACCAAATATTAATATTTTACTAAAAATACGAAATTTAAATAAACTATATAAATGTTTAACCATATAGTGGAATAGTTAACTAAAAAAAAAAGTTAACCAAAAAGAGAATAGTGTAATTTTCAGTAAAAAAATAATTTTGACCCATAAAGGGAGTTTTAAAAAAATAGTTAAATTTTTAACCAAAACTAGCTCATTTTTAATCAAAAAGATAAATTTTCAAACACGAATAATAATTTTCTACAAATAAAAAAATACATTTTTGAACGAAAAATTTAAGTATATACTGAAGTTTTTATGTTAAAAATTAATTTTTAACTAAAAAAAAAGCAATAATTAATTTTTGAACCAAAGAAATTAATTTTTAACCAAAATAGATGAATTTTTAAAGAAGAAGAAAAATTTTCAGCCAAGAAAGATAAATGATAAATAGTCGAATTTTCAACTAAAGAAGATAATTTTCCAAACAAAGGAAAAACGAATCAAGAAAAAAGTTTAATTTTTAACAAAATAAATTATTTTTCAACCAAAAATATTAACGTTTAACCAACAAGATTAATTTTCAACAAAAAAGACTGATAAAATAAATTTTGAACACAATATTCCAACAGGTAGTTGAACTTTTAATAACAAATAACTAGAATTCTTAATTAAAAATACATAGTTAAATTTAACCAAAAATATATATAATAATTCATTTTTCATTGATTAAATTTGAATTTTCGCAGAATTTTGTCTAGAACTATTAGCGCTAGAAATTTAAAATTTTTGAAATTGATTCTTTTATTTAAAAAAAAAGACTTTTCTACCATAAGATATTGAAATGTTAATCTAAAATTATAAATTTTTAGCAAAAAAGTTTATTAGAGTTGATATTTTTAACAAAAAAGATGAAATTTCATAATTTTGAAACAAAAAACACGAATTTTCAAAAAATAAATATTTTTCACTCATGAAAAAAATATCACCTAAATTGTAGAACGTTCAAGCCAACAGATGAATTTTCTGTAGAAAACTTTAATTTTCAAGCAGAAAATATGAATTTTCAGCGAAAAAAACATAATTTTCAACAAAATTGTAAAATTTTTAACCAAAAAGATGAATTTTCAATAAAAATATGAATCTTTAGACAAAGAAGATTAATTTTCAACGGAATAGTCGCTCGCAAGTTTGAGCGCGCTGAGGGCGCGCGACTGTTGTTTCTGGCGCTCCGCACTCGATAAGGTATTAATTTTTATTAATTTTTATTAAATATTATTAATTATTTTATATCGCTCTTCGCGCTCAAAAGTGTATTTACCCCACATTTATTGGCAGGCCTTTTATAATTCAAGGTCAAAGCATCGAAAACTCTAATTTATTAATTGTGAATTCTCTTTTAGTTAAAGCTCTATTATATCAAATGTATATTTACATTTATTTCTGTAGCTCGGCCCGAGGCTGCTTATGCAGAGATTGCAAAATAAAGTAAAAATTTAATTTTTAATGATTAATTTAATACTTGTTTCTTAATTCGCATAAAATTTTATTCTTAGCTACGCCGAAACATGTATAATTTCAAGAAATTGTCTATTGTCTATTAACTTTTTTTCGTACCTTGTGTCGTTAAAAATATTATTTTTTATTTTTTAAGTTATTTCTTACGATTTAAACAGAAATTGCGCGTTTCATCAAAAAATGATCAATGACACTTATTGATTTTTTTTTCGAAACGAGCGTGGAGCGCGAGGTTTACATGATTTTTTAATGTTAATTTTTAATTGAACTAGAACATTGCGCGCCCATTTACTAACCCGTCTTTAGAAAAAAGCTCGCAAAATTTAACTGCTTTGTCAACATATTTTTAATAATTTTGTTGTAACCTTTTGGTTACAACTAACTTTTTGGTTTAAAATTCAAGTATTAGGTTCCAAATTGCATTAAAGATTCAAATATTTGATTGAAAAAGAATGTATTTTGTTAAAAATTATTCATTTTTTGTATAGTAAATGAACCTTTGAACTGATATTTTTGAAAAATTTAACTAGACATTAAATATTTTTGATTGAAAATTCAATAGTTTGACTGAAAAGTTAACTATTTCTATTTTTAGTAAAAAATTTATCCTTTTTTGTATAGAAAATTAACCTTTTTTGATTTAAAATTAAACTATTAAGAAAAAATTCCATTAAAAAATTAAATGCGTGGTTAAGAATGCATGTATTTTGTTTTAAATTGTTCTTTTTTGGTATAAAGTTAATGTCTTATGGCAAATTTCATTTCATTGGTTAAAAATTAGTTGTTTTTTTAAATGGAAAATTAATTTTTTTCACTGTCAATTCTGAATTTTTTTTTATAAATGCTTAATTTGTTTGAAAAATTGCCTTTTTATAGAAAATTAACCTTTTTTGGTTGAATATTCAATTATTAGAATCAATATTCAATTAAAAATTAAAATACGTGATTGGAAATTGATGTACTTTGGTAAAAATTATTATTTTTTGGTATAAAGTTAATCTCTTATCTCAAATTTTATTTCATTGGTTGAAAATTAGTTGTTTTTTATAGAAAACTAATTTTTTGCACTGTAAATTCTAAATTTTTTTTATAAATGCTTAAACTTTTTGATAAAAAATAATTCAGTTTAATTGAAAATTTATTTATATTGTTAAACATTTATTTTATCTGGTTAAAAACTTATTTCTCTAACTGAAAAATAAAAATGTATTCTATTTTTTGTTGAAATTTTATCTTTTTTAGTTTAAATTCAACTATTTGGTTAAAAAATTGTCTTTTTTTATAGAAAATTAACCTTCTTTGGTTAAATATGCCTTTATTAGTATCGAAATTTCATTAAAAATTAAAATAAGTGGTTGAAAATTCATGTATTTTGTTAAAAATTATTCTTTTTTGATATAAGGTTAATCTTTTGTCTTAAATTTTATTTCTTATGTTGAAAAATAGTTCTTTTTTGATTGAATTTTTTTTTTCACTCTAAATTCTAATTTTTTTTATTATAAATGTTTAATCTTTTTGGTAGTAAATTCATCGGTTTGGTTGAAAATTTAACTATTTCTTTGAAAATGTATTTCATTTGGTTAAAAACTTATTTCTCTAACTGAAAATTGAACTATTCTATTATTTGTTAAAATTTTTTTCCGAAAAGTAGCTACAAATTTGTTACTTGTCATTTTTGGTTTTACGCGTAGTTTTCGTTTTGATCATAAAAAATAACATTAAATATAAAAGAAATAAATTTTTAGAAAATCGACACAAGATACGAATTAATGAGAAAATACAAGTTATTTTGGCCCAAAAGATAGACAAATTTCTTATTAACCATTTTTTAATGGGACACGTCCTTTTTGTTTCCATCATAAAAAAAAACATTAAAAATTAAAAATGAAATGTTTGGAAAAACGGAAAAACATATGAAAAAAACGAATTCATAAAATTTGTTTGCCTAAAAAAGGTCTAAACAATTTTTATTAACAATTTTTCGATATGACGCATAGTTTTCGATTTAATAATAAAAAAACACTAAAAATAATAAAATTAAATGTTTAGAAAAACGGAACAAGATAAAATAGAAGGTTTATTAGGGCGTATATTCCAAAACCGAACCAAGCAATACGAGATAGAAAAATAAAGTCAGAAAACATATCTCTGATTTTTAAAAAGCCTGCAAAATTGCCTTGAATGATTTTTAAAATAGACCTATAATTTTTTTTTAAATAATCGAAAATACTATCGATATCTCAAAAATTGAAATTTCAAGCCCATTACAAGAAATAAGAAAAAAAAGAAATTAGCATACAAAAAATTGCCACTTTTTCCGAGTCTCCAAAAAGACTTCCCTCTCATTTATATTTTCAAATTCAAGACATCAAAACTAAACAATTTATGAATTTAAATATGAAAATCAAACTTTCTAAATTAAGCAATCTAAAGCGCAACCATTCTAAAAAAAATTGCAAAACTTAGAAATTGAAAAATTTCGAGATAATATATTCAAAGATAAATATAATATGCTCTAGTAATTGTTTTAATAAAAAAAGTCATTAAAAGAAAATGTTCTTTTTAGGTACTAAGAACAACCGCACAGAGAATTTTTTAATCTTGGAAAAACTGATATCAAACATTTTGAAAATGCTATCACTTTTTGAATTTTTATCCAAAGCGGTTCACCAACCAACTTGACTTTTAATTTAGGACACCTGGAGAGTATATCAAAGGCTAAACCAATTTGTCAATTCTATCGAAAATCATCATGATAAAAAACTAAAATTCAGACTGACATACATACAGACATACATAAATACATACAGACATCCAAAGAGGCATACTTATAGACATAAAGACAGACAGACATACAGTCTTGCAGCTATGCATACATACATACATACATCCATCCATCCATACATTCATACATACATACATATATACATACATGCATACATACATATAGACAGACATACATACATGTAGACATACATAGACCCATATAGACAGAAAGATAGACATGCATACATAGAGACTTTCAGACATGTATACAGACACCCAGAAAGACATGCAGGCAAGCAGATATATATGCACGGAGAAAAATGGATGTTCAAATGTAACATCTACATGTTCAGGATTAACATATTTTATGTTTAACTATAGGAC
>JAAAKG020127051.1:0-14842 GCA_010014905.2 Druon quercuslanigerum
CGCTCTTCCGATTTTCGAAAATTTTTTTGAAAAAAGCATGAATTAAAGAAAAAATTGAATGTCAAGTTTCAAATAAATTTTAATTTGAAAAAATAAGCCTTTAAAAAAACTCTAAACAGATTAAAAAACGTTTCAAGAGATATCTTGATATTTTGATAACAAATTCAGGAAAATTTTAAAGCAGTTTTTTTTGCAGAAAATAAAAAGATTTTTTCAAATTCTAAATAATTTTAAAAGATATTTAGAAAGTTTCAAATATTTGAAAAGATTAAATAAAAATTTGAAGGAAAAATGTCTAACAAACTTATATTTTTTAAATTATTTTTAAAAACTGGAAGATTTTAAGTCAAATTTTTTAATTTTAAAGAATTTTTCAATGAATATACGAAAACGCAGAATAATTTTATAAGTTATATAGCAGTTTTTAGAAAAATTTCGAAATCAAATTTTTGAAGGCTTTTAAAGATTTTGAAAGGTTTCAAGGAAATAAAAATTATTTCTCACAAGATTCCGGGCAAATTTTAAATATTTTTTTTTATTTTGCAAAATCAATCTTAACAGATTATTTCAAAAGATTTTAAAACATTCCAAAAGATTTCTAAAATTGTTAAACAAAGAATCTGGAAGATTTTAAGCAATTTGTTTTTCATGATGCAGAACTTAAAGAAGTTTTTTTTTTTTAAATTTGAAAAATTCAAAGCGTTGTATTAAGAAGGTTTAGAAGTTTTAAAAAGATTCAAAAATAACTAAAAATTTGAAAAGGCTCAAGCAAGTTGAAACCAAAATATAAATTTGTGAAGCTTTAGCAAACAAATTTTAAAGGTTTTTAAGAATTTCTAAAGGCTTCTAGAAAAGGTTTCAAAAATTAGTTTCTAGAAAAAAATTTTGGAAATATTTCAGAATATTTTCAAAATTTAAAAAAAGGATCTAAAAAATTTTTTTATTTTGTAGAACTTAAAAAAAACTTTTAAAAACTTTTAATAATTTGAAAAAATATTTAGAAGGTTTAAATGGTTTAAAAAGATTCAAAAATAATTAAAAATTGTATAAACAAAATTTCTATTTTTTAAGCTTTAGTAAACAAATTCTAAAGCTTTTTAAGAATTTCATGATTTTCTGGTTGAAAAACTAATTGTTAGACAACATTTTTTAAGATTTTATAAACATTTTGAAATATTTTAAACTTTGTATTTTTGAAATTAACTTTTTTCTTAAATTTCATATTTTTGTGTTTAAAATTTAAAACATTTTGCAGATTTAAAATTAAAATCATGTTTGGTTTAAATATTTATTATGTGTTACATTTTTTGATGACAACTCTACTAATTTTGTTTAAAAATGAATTTTTTGTTGAAATTTTAATTTGAAATGTCTGAATATTATTTTATTTAATTCTTTATAAAAATACTATCTGCATTTAATTTAGCATTCTCATGATGAGAGACAGTGGGATTCTTCAAAGATTATTCAGCATAGAATGGGCAGTTCAACCCGGAAAGGTATAAAACTAATATTCAAATTGAATTTATTTAACAATAACAAATTTAATTTGTAAATATTTATAAAAATACTTACCAAGTGAATATAAATTTCAGAACAAAGACAGTTGGACCTCAGTGGAAATTATCGACATACTGCCTCTGATTTTACTTTTGGGGGGAGGAATAATTTTCGGAGGATTTTTATTATCCATCGAAAAAATAATGTATAAAAATTTTAAACATCTTGAAAGTATTAAAAAAATTACTAAAGGGCAGATAAAAAAATAGAATTAATAATAAATCAATTATATTAGGAAAATTTGAGAATTTAATAATTATTTCTTTAATATTGAAGTTACAGTTTGGGTGACCTGATTTATCAGAAAATGTCCTGATTTTTTACAACTGTCCTGATTTTCTGACTTTTTTTGCTATGTACTGATTTTTCATGCCCAAAACAAAAAATTCTCGATTTTTTTAAAATCTATTCCAAAAACTTGACATATGGAATTTTGCTAAAATTAAAAAAATTAAAAATTTATTTGTGTAATTTATAATATTGGTATTTTTGGGTTTAAAATTCAACTATTTGGTCAAATATTAACTGTTTGGTATAAAAAATGTTTTTTCGTAAAAAATTCGTGATTTTAGTTGCCAATTAATTTCATTGGTTAAAAATCTAACTGATTTGTTAAAAAGAAGTTTTTAGTTGATGATTTATTGTTGTAAGTATTTTGTTGAAAAATAATTTTTAGTTGGTTAAAAATTCAATGTTAACTGGACATTTGTTTATATTATTTCTGGTTAAAAATGTATCCTTATAAGGTGAAAATGTATATAATTTGTTGAAACTTAATTTTTTTGGCTAAAAATTAAACTATTATTCTAAAAAAATTTTTGTTGTGAAAAATGTATTTTTCAACTAAGAATATAACTATTCCATTTATTGTTCAACATTGACCTTTTTTAGTCAAAAATGATGTATTTTGTTAAAAATGCACGTTTTTTTGTTAGAAAATTATTCTTTATGGTTAAAAATTGCATGTTGTTGATCGAAAATTCAACTATTTGTTTGAAAATTAATTTTTTTAGTAAAATTTTCTTTATTTTAGTTAAAAATTCAATTGTTGGATTAAAAATATAATTGATTTGTAAAAAAGCATTTTTTGTAAATTTATGATTCAGTATTTCATTTCAACAGATTTTTTTATATTAAAAATTTATCTATTCTGGCGAAATTTTTTTTTATTGTTTGGAAATTAATTTTTAACTGCAAATTCAACTAGTCTACTTCTGTTAAAAAGTTTATCTTTGTTGGTTAAAAAATTAACTATTTGGTTAAAAATTATTATTTTTTTTTTGTAAAATATTCTTTATTTTAGTTAAAAATTTATTTGTTGAAATGAAAAAATAATTGATTTTTAAAAAAGTATTTTTTGTTAATTTATGATTCAGTATTTTATTTTAACAGATTTTTCTATAAAAAATTCATTTATTCTAGTTAAAATTCTTTTTTAATTGTGTGGAAATTAATTTTTAAGTAAAATTTTTAACTAGTCCACTTCTGGTTAAAAATTGATCTTTTTTGGGTAAAAATTTCTTTCTTTTGTTAAAAATATATTTCTTTAATTAAAAAAATAAAAGTATGTTATTAAAAATTTATTTATTTTTTGGTAAAAAATTATTTTTAAAACTAAAAATATAACTATTCTATTGCTTGTTTAAAATTTAACCTCTTTAGTTCAAAATTACTGTATTTTTTAAAAATTCGTCATCCTCTAGTGGAAAACTAATTGTTATCGATTATTATTAATTTTTTTAATCGAAAATTTAACCATTTGGTTTTAAATTATTTTTTGGGTGAAAGATTCCCGAGAAGGTTCCTTATTTTAGTTGGAAATTTATTTTATGGGTTAAAAATTGAACCATTCTGCTAAAAAAAATGTTGTTGTGAAAAATGTATTTTTCAACTAAAATTATAAGAACTCCATTTATTGTTTAAAATTTATCTTTTTTTAGTCAAAATTGATGTATTTTGTTAAAAATTTATTTTTTGTTTGTTAGAAAATTAATCTTTATCGTTGAAAATTCATCTTGTTGGTAAAAAATTCAACTATTTGCTTGAAAATTAATTTTTTTATTAAAATATTTTTTATTTTAGTTAAAAATCGATTTGCTGGATTGAAAATATAATTGATTTGTTAAAAAGTATTTTCTGTTCATTTATGGTTCAGTATTTCATTTCAAGTGATTTTTTCTATTAAAAATTTAACTATTCTGAAAAAAAATTCTTTTTTAATTGTTTGGAAATTAATTTTCAACTACAATTTTTAACTAGCCTACTTCTGGTTAAAAATTGATTTCTTTTGTTAAAAAGATATTTGTTTAGCTAAAAAATGAAAAATATATTATTGAAAATTTATTTATTTTTATAGTTAAAAATTAGATTAAAAATTTAACTATTTTGTTTTTAAAAAATTGTTTTGGCATAGATTCCTCTTTTTAGTTCAAAATTCATTTCTATGGTTTAAAAAAGTTACATTTTCAACCATAGAAATGAATTTTTAACTAAAAAGAGAAATCTTTAAACAAAAAAAAATTTCTTAATAAAATTCTTGAATTGTTAAAAATTCTTTTTTTTCTTCTTTAGAAAATTATTCTTTATGATTGAAAATTTATCTTTTAGATTAAAAATTCAACTATTCCGTTAAAAAAAATCTTCTTAGGTAAGGATTCCTCTTTTTAGTTAAAAATTCATTTTTATGGTTAAAAATAGTTAAAAATATAAATAAAATATAAAAATAAAATAAAAATGAATTTTTAACTAAAAAGAGGAATCTTTAACCAAAAAAATTTTTTTTTAATAAATAGTTGAATTGTTAAACATTCTTTTTTTTGTTCTTTAGAAAATTATTATTCTGAAAAAATTAATTTTCCAACCAAAAATTGAGCTATTCCATTTTTATTTCGTATTTTTTTAGTTGAAAATTCATATATTTTGATAAAGATTAATCTCTTTTTAAAGAAAATTATTCTTCATGGTTCAAAATTCATCTTTAAGTTTAAAAATTCAACTATTTGGCTTAAAATTAATTTTTTTGGTTAAAGATTTCTGATTTTAGTTGAAAATTCATTTTTTTATAAATGTAACTGACTTGCTACAAAGTAATTTTTAAATAATTTATTATTTTAAATCAAAAACCTGTTAAAAAGAACTATTGTGGTCAAAATTTTTATTTACATCTTTTTTGGTGAAAAATTGATCTTTTTTAGTTAAAAAATTCGGGTATATTATTAAAATTAATTTATTTTACTAAACCAAAATTTGAAAAATTCCATTTTTGGTTGGTAATTTATCTTTTTAGTTGAAAATTCGTATATTTTGTTAAAAATTGGTCTCTTTTGATGGTAAATTATTCTTCGTGGTTTGAAATTCACCTTTTAGCTTAAAAATTCAACTGTTTAGTTAAAAAATTTTTTTTGGTTAAACATTCTTCTTTTTAGTGGAAAATTCATTTCTATAGTTAAAAATGTAACTACTTCGTTAAAAATCAATTATTTTTCTATCAATTATTCATCATTTAAATTTAATAACTTTTTTCCTTTTGATAATTTTAATTTAGTTGAAAAAATTCATTTTCAAGTAATTGAAAATTAATTCTTCAACCAAAAATTAAATAATTCCATTTTTGGTTAGTAATTTATATTTTTTAACTGAAAATTCATATATTTTGTTGTAAATTGGTCTCTTTTGATGGAAACTTATTTTTCGTGGTTTAAAATTTATCTTTAGCTTAAAAATTCAACTATTTGATTTTAAATTAATTTTTTTGTTTAAAGGTCTCTGATTTTAGTTAATAATTGATTTTTTTATAAATGTTACTGACTTGCCACAAAGTATTTTTTTAATCATTTATTATTTTAAATCAACAATCTGTTAAGAAAAACTATTGTGGTTTAAAAATTCAACTATTTGGTTTAAAATTAATATTTATAATATTTATAAATGTAACTGATTCCCAACAATGTATTTTTTAAATAATTTATCATTTTGAATCAACAACCTGTAAAAAAAACTATTGTCGTTAGTAATTTATCTTTTTTAGTTGAAAATTCATTAATTTTGTTAAAAATTGGTCTTTTTGATAGGAAATTATTATTCGTGGTTTAAAATTCATTTTTTAGTGAAAAAATTCAACAATTTGGTTTAAAGTTAAATTTTTTGTTTAAAATATTTCTGATTTTAGTTGAAAACTCATTTTTTTATAAATGTAACTGACTTGCTACAAAATATTTTTTTAATAATTTATTATTTTAAATCAACAACCTATTAAGAAAAACTATTGTGGTCAAAATTCGTTTTTAATTTCTTGAAAGTTAATTTGCCAACTAAAAATTTTTTTACATTATTTTTTGTGAAAAATTAATCTTTTTTAGTTCAAAATTCATATATTTTGTTAAACAATGGTCTCTTTTGATACGAAACTATTCTTCGTGGTTTAAAATTCGTCTTTTATCTAAAAAGTTCAACTATTTGGTATAAAATAATTTTTGTTGGTTAAAGATTTCTGATTTTAGTTGCAAATTCATTTTTTTATAAACGTAACTGGCTTGTTACAAAGTATTTTTTATATAATTTATTATTTTAAATCGACAACCTGTGAAGAAAAACTATTGTGGTTAAAAATCGTTTTTAATTTCTTGAAAGTTAAATTTCTAACTAAAAATTTATTTTCATCATTTTTGGTGAAAAATTGATTTTTTTTTTAGTTAAAAAGTTCATGTATTTTATTAAAATTAATTTTTTGACAAAACATTGATTTATTTTTCTAATTACTTTTTAATTTTTTTTTCTGATTTTAGTTGAAAATTCATTTTTTTTATAAATGTAACTGACTTGCTACAAAGTATTTTTTTAAATTTATTATTTTAAATCAAAAACCTGTTAAGAAAAACTATTGTGGTCAAAATTCGTTTTTACTTTCTTGAAAGTTAATTTTTAAACTAAAAATTTATTTACATCTTTTTTGGTGAAAAATTGATTTTTTTTAGTGAAAAAAATCATGTATTTTATTAAAATTAATTTTTGTTGACAAAACATTGATCTATTTATCTGATTAATTTTTATTTTAATTTTTTTTCTGATTTTAGTTGAAAATTCATTTTTTTTATAAATGTAACTGACTTGCTACAATTTTTTAAAATAATTTATTATTTTAAATCAACAACCTGTGAAGAAAAACTTTTGTGGTCAAAATTTGTTTTTAATTTCTTGAAAGTTAAATTTCTAACTAAAAAATTATTTACATCATTTTTAATTAAAAATCTATCTTTTTTAGTTAAAAAATTAATTTATTTTATTAAAATTAAATTTTTTTTGACTAAACTTTCATCTACGTTTCTGATTTTCCGATCAAGCCATCTGCTTACCCTAGCTTCAGTTTGATATAAATATTATTATTTTTAATTTGTGGTAGCAATATTGTGAAAGGTAGATGGCAGTTGTAAATACTATTGTGAAGAGAATCATTCGATTCAGTTAAGTGAAAGTCTTCGAAGTTGCAGAAAATAAAGCACGAATTTTGTTATAAAAAAAAAATGTCAAGCACAAAATTAGCTATTAAAAACTCACCAAGAATGGCAAATAATTTCGTGTCAACAAAAATGATTCACGTGACAAATATCACGCCAAAAAGTATTTATCATAAAAATTGTTTGTCACCATATGCCAATTCTAAGGAAATGGGTTTTGTAAGGAAAAGTTCTGATGGTCGTATTAAAAGTAAGTTTTTACAATTATTATTATTGCTAATGTAAGTTGTTTCTAAAATTTGCGCTTTTGCGTTTCGTAGTAGAATTTAAATTAATTAAAAATTTTGATATGAATTTTCTCTAAATATATTAAAGTTTTTAAAACAATATAATTAATTAATAGTCGTCAAATTTTATTTTAGGAATAAAAAAAATGTGTGTTACAGAAAGGTGTTCAGTATATGTTTCCAAATCAGAAAGGAGCCAAAATATTAAAGTGATAAGTATCAAATCAAATGCAAGAACAATTTCGAGTGATTCGAAAAATTCTGATTATCAAGATTCAACGGAGATTCTGAAGCATCATCGAGTGGAAACACTTAAATCTGTGAACAATGACAAAACTATTACACCTCAGCATTCACGTTCAGTAGCAAAAAATCAGGTTCGTCCAAGAAAAATGAAAAATATTAAGGGGTCGTTAAAAAAATACTTCACACTATTTTGACAAACTTTTTTTGATTTTTCGCTCAAAAAATAGGAAATAGAGTGATTTTTTACTAAAATAGAAGAATAATAGGGGAATAATTTGTTTCGAATAAAATTAAATACATTTACCATATTTAATTTAATATTGCATTTTCAAGAGAATAGTCGAATTTTCAACAAAAATAGGATAATTTTTCAACAAACAAAAAAGACAATTTTAGACAAAACAGTTGCATTTGCAAACAATTTGTTAAATATTGATTTGAAAAAGATATTATTTATCAATGAAAGGAATATAATTTTGAACGAAATAGTTGCATTTTTAGCAAAAAGTTGGATTTTATATCTATAAAAATGAAACAAAAAAGGCAAAAACAAACAAAATAAAAAAACCATACGGTTGAATTTTAAAATCAAAAATCAAAACTTTTTAGAAGCTGGTTTAATATTTAATCAATAAAGGTTAGTTCTCAACGAAAAGTATAATAATTGACGTGATCAAAAACAGTAAAATTTTATAAAAAAAAAATATCAAACAGAAATAAGTTTTCAACCAAGAGATATTTTTTATTGAATGCAGAAAACAGTTTTAACCTTATCTTTGAATATAAATTAGCAAGAAAAGTTTAATTTTCAGCTTTCATATCTTTTCGGATTAACAGTCTTAAACATATTTTTTTTTAATTGGAAAAGGGGTTAATCTTATGGTAAATTACTTTACATTATTCAGTTCGTATTTTGGAATTTTAATTTCGTATCTTATGGATTTTTTTTTTATCGAAAAAGATATTTTATTTTAGATTCTTTAGTATCTTTTTAAAAAATAATCTTTAAAATATTCACTTAAAAAAAGCTGGAAAAGGGGTATATCTTAAGGAAAATTCCTTCAAGTTGTCAGTCCATATTTACGTTTCTTAATTTATTTCATTATATTTTTCTTTATTCCTTAAAAAAGATCATTTATTTTAGATTCTTTATTATGTTTTTAAAAAAATAATCTTTAAAATATATACTTTTAAAAAGCTGGAAAAGGGGTAAATCTTAAGGAAATTTCCTTCAAGTTGTCAGTCCATATTTACGTTTCTCATGTTTTATTTTAGATTCGTTAGTATTTTTTTAAAAAAATAATCTTTAAAATATTTACTTAAAGAAAGCTGGAAAAGGGGTAAATCTTAAGAAAAATTCCTTCAAGTTGTCAGTCCATAATTACGTTTCTCATTTTGTTTCATTATATTTTCTTTATTCCGTGGAAAAGGTCTTTTATTTTATATTCTTCAGTATCTTTTTAAAAAAATAATCTTTAAAATATTTACTAAAAAAAAAGCTGGAAAAGGGGTACATCCTAAGGAAAATGCCTTCAAGTTGTCAGTCCATATTTACGTTTCTCATTTTATTTTATTATATTTTTTTTTATTCCTTGGAAAAGGTCTTTTATTTTATATTCTTTAGTATCTTTTTAAACAAATAATCTTTGAAATATTTACTTAAAAAAAAGCTGGAAAAGGGGTACATCTTGAAGAAAATTCCTTCAAGTTGTCAGTCCATAATTACGTTTCTCATTTTATTTCATTATATTTTTCTTTATTCCTTGGAAAAGGTCTTTTATTTTATATTCTTTAGTATATTTTTAAAAAAATAATCTTTAAAATATTAACGTCCAAAGAAGCTGGAAACGGGGTAAATCTTAAGGAAAATTTCTTAAGGTTGTCAGTCCATATTTACGTTTCTCATTTTATTTCGTTATATTTTTCTTTATTTCTTGGAAAAGGTCTGGTATTTAAGATTCTTAAGTACCTTTTAAGAAAATAATTTTTAAAATATTTAATTAAAACAAGCTGGAAAAAGGGGTAAATCTTAAGCAAAATGCCTTCAGGTTGTCAGTGCATATTTATGTTTCTCATTTCATTTAATTATATTTTTCTTTATTCCTTGGAAAAGATCTTATATTTGAAATTCTTTATTATGTTTAAAAAAAAATAATCTTTAAAATATTTACATAAAAAAGCTGGAAAAGGGGTAAATCCTAAGGAAAATTCCTTCAAGTTGTCAGTCCTTATTTACGTTTCTCATTTTATTTCATTATATTTTTCTTTATTCCTTGGAAAAGGTCTTGTATTTAAGATTCTCAAGTATCTTTCTAAAAAAAATAATCTTTAAAGTATTAACGTTCAAAAAAGCTGGAAACGGGTAAATCTTAAGGAAAATTCCTTTAGGGTGTCAGTCCATATTTACGTTTCTCATTTTATTTTATTATATTTTTTTTTATTCTTTGGGAATAATCTTTCATTTAAGATTCTTAAGTATCTTTTTAAAAAATAATCTTTGAAATATTTACTTAAAAAAGCTGGAAAAGGGGTAAATCTTAAGGAACATTCCTTCAAGTTGACAGTCCATATTTACGTTTCTCATTTCATTTAATTATATTTGTCTTTATTCCTTGGAAAAGATCTTATATTTGAAATTCTTTATTATGTTTAAAAAAAAATAATCTTTAAAATATTTACATAAAAAAGCTGGAAAAGGGGTAAATCTTAAGGAAAATTTTAAATATTAACAAAAAATTTAATTTTTAACAAAATAGTTTCATTTGCATCCTTAAAATATAAATTTTCATCAAAAGAGTATATCTTAAAGCAAATAGTTAAATCTTAAACTAATAACATGTTTTTTTAAAATTAGTCTAACTTTTAACCCAGTAGTTGAATTTTAAATGATTAAGAGTAGTTGAATTTATTTGCATCTAAACATTAGCAATTGTCAAACAAGAAATGGCAAAGATAAATTTTCAGTTAAAAAAATTAATGTTGAAAACATTATTTTTTAAATTTTTTATTTTTTCAACTAAAAGAATGAATGTATAACAAATTATTTTGATTTTTAAACAATTGTTGTTTTTTTAAGTAAAAGCAATCATTTTTCAGCCAAAACTAGATTACTTAAATTTTCAGCTAAAAAAACTTATTTTTTGAATAAAAAAAAAACGAATTTTCAAAAAAATAGTTAATTTTTCACCAAATAAATTAAAGGTTTATGAAAGGAATTCTTTTTTTAAGAAAGCAGTTGAATTTCAAAAAAAATAGTTCTCAATACAAATTTAATAGTTGAATATTAAACAAAAAACTCAATTTTCAATAAAAAATGGATTAGATAAATTTTCAGTAGAAAAAATTATTTTTTAAAAGAAATTATGCAATCTTTAACCAAGAAAAATAATGTTCAACAATGTAGAGATGATTATTATTATTATTAATTAGTAAACTCCTATTTGAAAATAATGATTTCAAAACCTGGAGACAATAATGTATTTTTTTAAACTGATTTAAAAATTTTTAAACATAAACAATTTCAAATAACTTTTAATATTATTTTTAACTTATCAGTTTATTTTTAGAGAATTTTAATCACTTAAAGACCCTCAAGTGTTACAAATAATGTTTAAAATCAGTTGAATAATAATCATTTATAAAATCAAAAAGTCTATTATTCTTAAAAAATTTACTACAATTTTGTACAGTTATAATTTTATCAACTAATAAAATGTATTTAAACTATTTTCACCAGTAGAAACACTCTAAATACCTGACAAAATTCTCTTTAAATTTCTGTAGGTTTAAAAATTATAAAAATTTGTTCAAATTTAGAGTCGTTTGAGGCCTCCAGAAAATTAAAAAAAAATTAACATCCATGAAAATATAAAATTTGCGAAAAAAAGAATTTTTTCAAGCATATTTTGTTAATACTCAAAATAAAATCTAGATGAAATTAAAACTAAATTTAGTTTTCAGGGCTCTAATTCACTACTTTCTTAAATAGTACCATTTCTGACTTCCAATTATTTTTTTCTCTCTCCAATAGACAATGTAAATTTTTTATATTTTTATAATTCTTTGGTTCCATAACAAAAAGAAAAAAAATTTGTTTCCAGATAAAAATCGAACACAGAAGCTGTACAAAATCCAAGAGAGAAAAAAGTAGATACTTGGATCGAAATTTGTCATACAACAAGGAATACAGAGACGACTTTATTGAATTCCAGCTGGAACTGGACACAAATCACAAATTATCTCCCACATTTTTAACGAAAAATATTTCTGCTGAGCAGAGAAAATTGTCGATAAAAAATCTTTTGAAATTTTCCGTAAATATTTATCATTTCTCGAATCCATTAAAAATTATTTTTTTATAATTATTATTTATTTCTATTTGATTTTCAGGCGGAGCTTAATTATCCATCTTACGTTATTTTCCAAAGTGTGAGAATTTCAGATGCAGTTATAGATTCAAAAAATGTTGAGGAGGATTGGGAATTAGAGTTGATTAATTTATCTGCTTTATGGATTTCCTTGAAGAGACTTCATCTCTATGATGATATCCCAAATGTAAGTGATTCAGGTTTTGCATTTTATTGTTTATTTATCTGTCCTTTTTGTGAATCTAATATTTCTAAGGTATTAGAAATTAATAAAAAAAATTTATTTATTGCAGCTTTTACATCTATACCTACTATCCTTTTAAGGAATCTGCATTATATCATAAAAGAATAACAGAAATTCTTAACATATTTTCAGACTAGATGAAGCTATGAATTAAAAATTTGTTTATAAATTATTTGTCTGAAAAAAGATCTTCTCCTTAGATCTGCTCGAAATTGAGCCAAAGAAGAATCCTTTTTCAGAAATACACGCATTATTTTGCCAGATGTTACGTTTTCAAATTTTGCAAGGAATCCGTTTATCACAAGAGAATAACGAAAATTCTTAACATCTTTTCAGACTATATAAAGCGATAAATTAAGCATTTTTCTTGAATTATTTTTTTCTAAAAAAAGATCTTCTCCTTCGATCAACTGGGAATCGAACCACGACGTAAAAGATCTTTTTCAGAAAAAAATTTAATAAAAAATATTTTAATTTATAGCTCCATCTAGTCTGAAAAGACTTTGATAATAATACAGATTCCTTGAAAATTTTGCATGCGTATCACCTGAAAAAATAATGCGTGTATTTCTAAAAAAAGATCTTCTTAGACCCGCTCAAAATCGAACCACAGAACTTCAGATTGCCGGTCGGGTGTTTTTCCCTTAAGCTACTAGAGAGATGGAAAGAAGAACCCTTTTTTTAGAAATAAACACATTATTTTGCCAGGTGTTACAAGTCTAATTTCGCAAGGAATCTGTATTATCATCAGAATACAACAGAAATTCTTAACATATTTTCAGACTAGATGGAGCTATGAATTGAAAATTTGTTGATAAAATTTTTGTCTAAAAAAAGATCTTTTCCCCTTAGATCCGCTGGAAATCGAACCACAGAACTTCCGATTGCTGATTGGGTACTTTTCCCTTAAGCTACTAGAGAGATCTAAAGAAGAATCCTTTTTCAGAAATACACGCATTATTTTGCCAGGTGTTACGTATTCAAATTTTTAAAGAAATCCGTTTTATCATAAGAGAATAACAAAAATTCTTAACATATTTTCAGACTAGATGGAGCTATGAATTGAAAATTTGTTAATAAAATTTTTTTCTAAAAAAAGATCTTCTCCCCTTAGATCCGCTGGAAATCGAACCACAGAACTTGCGATTGCCGATCGGGTACTTTTCCCTTAAGCTACTAGAGAGATCTAAAGAAGAATCCTTTTTCAGAAATACACGCATTATTTTGCCAGGTGTTACCTATTCGAATTTTGCAAGGAATCTGTATTATCATCAGAGTATAACAGAAATTTTTAACATATTTTCAGACCAGATGGAGCAATGAATTAAAAATTTGTTCATAACATTTTTTTCATCTCCTTAGATCCACTGGAAATTAAGCCACTGAACTTCCGATTGCCGGTCGGGTACTTTTCCCTTAAGCTACTAGAGAAGAATGACAAAAAATTTTAACATCTTTTCAGACTAGATGGAGCTATAAATTAACCATTTTTCTTAAATTAATATTTTCTAAAAAAATATCTTCTCTTTCGATCCGCTGGAAATCGAACCACGAAGTAAAAGATCTTTTACAAAAAATAATTAATTAAAATTTTTTTAATGTACAGCTCCATCTAGTCTGAAAAGATTTTGATAATAATACAGATTCCTTGAAAATTTTGAATACGCAACACATGAAAAAAAATGCGCGTATTTCTGAAAAAAGATTCTTCTTTCTATCTCTCCACTAGCTTATGAGAAAATCACCTGACCGGCAATAGGAAGTTCTTTGGTTCGATTCCCAGCGGAATGAAGTTGAAGATCTTTTTTCAGACAAAATTTATCTAAAAATATTCTCGTTTTTCAAATTTTTCTAGGATTCCATTTTAATACAAACTGAACTTATAAAGTCCAATAACAAAATTCAAATACTTTAGGATGAAATTTTTTTTTGAAAAGTCAACTATTATATTTTTAATTGAGAAATCCTATTTTTTAGTCAAAAATTGTATTATCTGAATTCAAATTTAATTCTTTTGTTGAAAATTCAAATCTTTTGGATAAAAGTTTAACTATTTACTGCGAAATACATTTTTTTCGTGAAATTTTTAACAAAAAAGTTATTTTGAAATAAATATTTTTCGTTTAAAATTAACAAGTTTTTTTTAGAAAATTTCTCTTTTTGGTTTGGAAATTCAACAATCTGGTTTTCTCTCTTGAATGAAAAAATCATGTTCGGTTGCAGTTCTAACTATTAAATTTTTCGTTGAAAATTCATTTTTTTGGTTGGATATTTATCACATTAGTTAGAAATTAATCTTTTTGTTTAAAAATTGAATTATTTTGTTAAAAATTCCATCTTTTATGAAAATTAATTTTTTTAACTGAAAATTTAACTTATCCATGTTTGGTTGAAAACTTTCAGTTTAAAATTGAAAATTAAACTATTTGGTTCAATAATTATGTACTTTGATATAAATTTATCTTTTTTTATTACAAAATTGAACTATTATGCTCATTATATTGGTAGAAAATTCATAAATTTATTTTTAAATTCATATATCTGGATTTTAAAATGTATACGTTTTAGTTAAAAATTTAACTATTTTGTTAAAAATTTATGTACTTTGTTAAAGGCTGGGTATCAATACTACACATATCGATACTACACATTGTGCAACTCTACACATTGCGTGTAGAGTTTAAA
>JAAAKG020127062.1:0-37931 GCA_010014905.2 Druon quercuslanigerum
TGTTTTTTTGCGTCTTCGAGACACGTTGATTGATCTGCTGGCCATTTTTGACTAATCAATAGGGATTTAGAAAGTTTAAAAAAATTGAAATCTATGTTTTTTTAAAAATAAGATTTTCGGTAAGACAGAAACATAATCTTGAAACTATTATAAGAATCAATTTTTGTTTCTTTTGTCAGAGAATACACTTTCTCTTCGAAGAAGCAAAATCATCATAAAATGTACAAAAATAATTAGACCCACATTGAATGCATCCAAAGTACTTCAAAACGGGTTTTTTATTACAAATTTCTCCTTTTAAGTTGAAAGTTTATTTTTTATGATAAAAAATTCATATGTCTTGGTTGAAAATAAAGTTTTTTGTTAAAAGGTAAACTAATTTGTTGACAAATAGTCTCTTTTTTAGTTTTTAAATTATTATTACGCCTGCATTAGGAAGTGGAATTATGTGCTGTGACGGCTGATATTTTCATATTTTTAATTATTTTTGGTAATTGGACTCAATAGAAACAAGAAAAAATGCAGAATAAACGAGGAATCCATGTTTAGCAAACGAGTACGTTACTTTCGTTGATGGGGGGGGGGGGCAAAATCGCCCAAAATTGCTAACCTATTTCATCAAAATCCCTTATTTTAGGTCATCATTTTGAGCTTAAATGGGAGATTTGAATACAATCCGAAGATTTTTTTTATATAGAAAATTAAATTTTGTAATAAGAGTTTGTAATTCTAACAATCACACGAACCTCAGCAAGAACGAAAACACAAACGGCAAAGAGAATCAACTTGGTAAGATCCATTTTTTCACAATACTGTCAGGAGGAGACTGATGCTCTCGCAAGATTTAATCTGGCTTATATATACTAAATATTAAGAGAACATCCTTGACTTGACCCTTCCCCAAAAAACTGGAATAGTCGCCAGATTCGCTGTAGAATCAATTTCGTGAGAGCGATCAGAATTCGCTCAATTAGTTATTGCGCAAAAAAAGTCTTTAGCCCATCTTTTTGTCAGTTACACATTCTGAATCGTGACCTGATTTTGAGGGATGGCTTAAACCCTGCGGGCAGATTGAAGTTAAGTGTTTTCATGACAGCTCATTTGCAAAGTCTGCAAGATAATAGAATATCCAACAACTTCTAAAAATGCGGGCCAGAGAAGTTGAATTACGTCGGATCATATTGGATTACCCTGGATTACTACTCTATACATAAGTACTCTGGATTACCTAAGATTACTCCGGACTGAACAGGAAAACTCTGCCTAAACTAGACTAGAATTTTTAATCAAAGGATTGCTGTTTTTGAACTTTTGACCTTTTTAACAAATAATTACATTTTCAACTAAAAAGAAGAATTTTCTACATAAGCAAACAATGCTTCAACAAAATGCCTAAATATTCAACGAAGTTTAAACAACATATGCAAATTTGCATCCGAAGAGATTAATTTTCCAAGAAAATAATAAATCTTGCACTGCACAACTTAAATTTTCCATTACAAATACATTTTAACCCAAAATATAACGATTTTTCAACAAAATAGTAAAATTTTCAACCAAGAAGATAAATTTTCAACTAAAATTAGATTTGTTTTTGAACATAAGAGAACATTCCCAACCAATAAATGTAATAGTTATTAATGAAACCAAAAATGTTTTATGTTTAAATTAAAAACATTTGAATTCAAACAAAAATTCGAGTTTTCAACAAAACAGTTTAATCTTAAACGATACTTTTTAACAGAAATAAATAATTTTTATGAGGTATAATAATTTGCAACCATGTAGTTGAATTTCCAAGTAAAAGGATTAATTTTAAATTAAAAAAGGATTAGTTACATTTCTACATAAAAACGTAAATTTTGTACAAAAAAGAAAATGATTTTTAAAAAAGTAAAATTTCCAACCTAAAAGATAAATTTTCAACCAGGATTATACATCTCCAATTAAGCAATAATTTTTTAATAAAGTAATTCAACTTTCAATCAAGTAGTTAAATTTTTGACCAAACACATCATTTTTTAGCCAAGAAGGTTATTTTTCTACCGAAAAAGGCGAATTTTAAATAAAATCCACAAATCTTTAAACAAATTATTAAATTTGTACGAAAAAAAACCATTTTTAGCCAAAAATGGAACTTTCATTTACAGTTTAAAAAATTAATGTTACTACAAAATGCATTGTTAAATAGACTACTGAAAGAGGTGAATCTTCAGTAAAAAAGTTGAGTTTTCAAGATTAAAAGTCGAATACTTTAGAAAAAAATTTGACTTTTAGGCCGGAAAATCAACTTATTAAATTTAGAAGATAAAAAATAGTTTCTCTTTCAAGCAAAAAAATGTCAACCAAATTGTTAAATTAAGCCAGAAGGATGAATGTTCAACTAAAAGAGATGCATATTTAAGAAAATAGTTGAATTAAAAAAAATTAATTGTTAATGAAACGACATACATTCTGAACGAAAAATATAAAAGTAGATTTTTCAATTAAAAATCCCTGTCTGTAGTTCTCTCAAAAAGTTAGGTAAGATGAAAAATGGGATTAACTAATCTTTCCGAAAATTCAGGACGACTAGCCAAACTTATAAAAAATATTTGACTGCTCATCCCAAATTTTTGAACAAAGAAACACATCGATTAAAAATAATGAACTTTTAATCTTAAAAGATTACTTTATTACCAAAAGATAAAAATTCAACGCCAACGGACGCATTTTCAATTCTAATAGTTAAATTTTTAACAAATAATTTTTATATTCAACCGAATGCTGTAATTTTTACGAAATAGAAGTAATTTCTGAATGAAAGATGTTACAGTGAACTTTTAATTAAAAAGTAATAACGTCAAATAAAAAATAGTTATATTTACGTACTGGTTTCTAATATTTTAGTTCAGATTAAAGAAAACAGAGAAGAGAATAGGGAAAGGAATCAAAAAACTATACTTTATAAAAATGCATCCTGTTCTGCACCTTCTTGCGTACTTATTTCCCTTTTTCACTTCGAATTTTTTATATTTGTTACATATGCTAATGACTCAGATTCTTAGATTCAAAAACTGGTTTAGAATAAATTAATTTAAATTAAGCGTTTAAGGAGAGAATTCTTTTATGATAAAAGTTTTTTAAATTGAGCCACACTAAAAGTCTTTGAACAATTTATGTAATTACAGAAATCTACACTATATTATATATAATAAACTCCAGAATACACTCACATTTTCACAAGCATAACTAAAATTACGGTTACTTTTTTATATCAAAATACATTTGAAAAAATTTACTTATTGCAATTCCATTTTAAGTTACAGTTTCTTTCCACATAACAAAAATAAAACATTTAGTTATAATTTCCTTATGTGTTAAGCAATATTTTGCATTAAAGTATTCATCTCAGCAATAAACATAGAATATTAGATGCAATATTGATTAATTACGCAATTTATCGTACATCACTCCCGAAACACGTACTAACCAACTGTAGTTACAACAGAACGTGTCTTCTAAGACTAGAATTGTTGGGGAGCACGTAATAGTAATTTTCACTATACAATTTCTATAATAGGGCCCTAATGATTCCTCTCATACAGCAGGATCTTATAAACGCCTTGCATATATGTATAGTTATATATTAGATGATATACAGCGTCTATTGGCTGTCTCTTTTTCACCAATGTTCAAAAACGAAGAAGGAGGAAGACGTGCCAAATTGAGTTGAGCTCAACACCTTTCCCATACTTATTCCTCTTTTAAATTCCCTCATTCCCTCACACTTATACGATCTGTTTTGTTGATCTCTGCAGCACAAAGTATCCTATTGCTTTTTTCCCTTTTCGTCACTCTTGCGAAGCTAGCTGTCTATGTGAGTAATTCTCCACAGATAGGGCGCTTTTGTGTGCACAGCATGAATTATAAAAACGATTAATTTCAAGATTGCAAAAGAATGATTTAGTTTAGACGTTACTTACTTTAGACGTTAATTAAGTCATTCGAAAATCTCCCTCCCATACTTTCTCACCTCTACACCCTCTACATTTCCCTCCCTTCACTTTCCTTCCCCAGACCGTACATCCTCTTAATTACCCTTATTTGTAATCATTTACCCTACTTTCCACACTTCTCCTACTTCCCCTCCCATATTTCTACTAGTTCCCCTCTCCTCATTACTTTTCACTTCCCCAAGTTTTCCTTCCCATTTTTCCCTAATTTTTTCTATTCCACCTACTTATCCTCTCCTTGTCACCCCTACTACCCCTTCATTTACATTCACTTCTCCTACTCTCCCTACTCCCATTTCACTCCAATTCCCCTACTTTCCACTCCCTAATTTTCTCTCACTTCCCCTCCTTTTCGTCCCCTTGCTTCCCCTCACTGATACTACTTTCCCAACCCTTATTTACCATTCCTGCTTCCACTTTCTCTCTAGTCATTTCCTCTTACTTCCCCTCCTTGATAAATAAGACGAAAATCTGACGAAGGGATGGACACCCGTCCAAACCCTTAAGAACCTTAATATCATTGAATTCTTTGGAAATCCTACACAATTTTTTGAAATTTCTAAAAAATGTATATCTCTTTAAATCTTTCAGATTCCCTTGAAATGATTGAAATATGGAAAATTTATTTAAGGAGGTAGGTATAAATCATTTTAAATCCCTTTATTATAAATAAAATTAGGCTAATTCATTAAAGTTCGTTTAAAAATCCTTATAAATTCGTAGACATCTTTAAAATCTTCCAAAATGCTTGGAAATTGACCAGTCTTTAAAATCGTGTGGAATTTTTTTAAGCTCAAAAATCTGCAAAATCCAATCAAATTGCTGAAAATGTTTGTTTATTCCTTAAAACCCGTAAAAATCTGATGATTTCTGTTTAAAATAAAGCTTTGTGTGTGGAGAATTGCCCATATGCAAACCACGTATAGAGACGACAATTTCGCTCCTCTCGTAATTTGTATACTATAATAAGCAGTTTAAAGTTCCCTATGTTCTTACTTTCCTCAATATTCTAATAATTTCTAGAGTTACGCAATAGAATTTCAATATTGCAACTACAATACGGGTCATTATTTCATAAATCGCATAATAGTGAAACCCGACCCTATTCCACATAATACAAAATATTCTGAGTAAGATGAAGAGGGCTAGCTAAAATAGTAATTAAATTTTTTTTCCATCAAATGTTATGACCGTATTAAGAGCAGTTTTCAGGCATGTAAAAATGCCATAAAAAGTAAATATCGTGAGAAGAAGAGTTATGAATACCCTGAAGCAAGGACTTCTCAAAGTAGGCCGAAATGCGGATAATTGTTGCTGTCAACAAACCTGTTTATCATTACGTTGATATCTGAACAGTTTTTACACATTTCAGGATTTATAAATTAATTTCAGCTGAAAAAAGTAGTGTAGCAATATTTCTAAAAAATCTCTCAACCAATGTAGTTGAAAATTTGATTTTTTACATTTTAAGTTTGAAATTTAAAAAATCAAATCTGCAAATAATCCGCTTTAATAAAATAAAGTTGAATAAAGTAAATTAAAAGTTTTAACATATCAAATGAATTATTGTAAATATTAAAAATGTTTCATGTATGTACTTTTCATTACAAATTAGTATTTCTGGAAGAATTTTATTTTCAGTTCACAAAGATTTCCAAAATCTAAAAGTTAAAAAAATAGATTATTTTAGTCTCTTTCATTAGATAAGATGTATTAGACTTATTAGATTTTTGAGATTAAATATTTTTCAACAGTTTACGTTTTACGCTAAAAGTTGGGATTATGTAATTAAAATAATTTCAGTTTGAACTAGATTACTTAATAGATACTTACTTTTACGTTTTTCATCGAAAATTGGCATATTTCTAATCAAAATCATTATGATTTAAACAAGATGTTTAATCTCCGGACAATTGTGAATCATTTAAGTGTTTTAATTGGAAATTTGCATTGTTAATAAACAAAATTGTATTTTAAAGAATAAATATAATAGAATATTAATATTTTTTGTTAATAAAGAGATTTTCACCGCAAATATCGATATAGCATTTACAGAAGATTTTACAATTTCAGAGTAATTTAGGGTTTTTTAACGTTTTAATTGAAAATCCGTTGTTATTAAAAAATTTCCACATATAAAAGAAGATTCACAATCTGGAACATTTTTTTTATAACAAATTTATCAACATATTTTTGGTGGACAATCCCTATGTATCAATTTTTTTCTTGTCTTGTTGAATTTTCCTAAGAAACTTAATTTTTAAGTGTTTTTTACGGGCAACAAAGACAAAAAACTATAAAAAAATAATTTAAAATTAATTTGTCATCTGTTTTTTGGTGAACAAGTTTTGTGTATTCGTTTTTTTGTATCTTGTGTTTATTCACAAACTCTAATTTAAAAAAAAATTCTTACGAATGAAACAAAAACTACGCGTCCTATGGAAAAATGATTTTTATCCAATTTTTTGGTCTTTTTTGATTAAAAAACTTTTTCCTGTTTATAATAGATAGTATAAAATACAAAAAACTTTTCATAATTATATATTTTAATTAAAAAATTTCGTGAATGAAAAACAACTGCACACTTAGTGTGGGTGTTTGTTTCTCATTCTTTATAAAATTGTAAGATTCTATATGCAAGATGATTCATTACATACAGAATCAATTAATTAATCATCTATAAGATTTATAATCGAGTGACAGATAAGTATTTTCTTTGTTTCTTTTAATGTAATTTATAGGTACTAATTGCAGGCGAAATAGGTAATTAATCTAAAAAAAGTGTCAA
Source organism: Druon quercuslanigerum (assembly GCA_010014905.2). Taxonomy (NCBI): domain Eukaryota; kingdom Metazoa; phylum Arthropoda; class Insecta; order Hymenoptera; family Cynipidae; genus Druon; species Druon quercuslanigerum. The sequence continues at coordinate 6,784 of JAAAKG020127062.1, forward strand.
AAGGATAATGATCAGGTTGATTGCAAATTAGAGTCTATGCAGATCAATCGGTCAGCATTCATGGTGTCTGACAGTATGTCTGACAGAATAATGATTAGCTTAGGATCGTGCGAGAGGTGCATGTAACATTTTTTAATGAAGGAACGCAATATATCAAAGCAATAAACTATCATCAAACAATTTATTGACATTAATGGAGAGAAATTACACTTAGTTGTAAAAAATACAAAATTCTTTTGACATATTAATGACTTAATAATTCTACGCTAACATCTCTCGATTGGAAGATTAAGTATAATATTTTTTTCTATTGTCAAATAGGTTTCATATTTTTATTATTAGTGGTATGCAGTTTTCTGTTCGAATTTTGAAAACAAATTCAGACATAGTTGGAAGATTAGCTTTTTGAAATATAAAAAACTATAAATTTGTACGAAGAGGTCTTGAGTTCCATTGATTATTAAAAAAAAAAATTATTTGACAGTAAGAAAAAAGTGGTATTGAAACAAAAGCATCGACCTCTTGCCTATTTTGCTTGGAACGACGCGAATTTATTTTTCACACTATGGAGTAATAGTAAGGAGACCAAACAACAATGCGCGCGTGAATGAAAAATGACTCGAATTTTCGGTCACAGTTCAGGGAAGTGAGTACGCTGAGTTATAATTTTCGACATATTAATTTTCGAATTATAATTAAGTGGAATATCTGCGCAATCTGAGAGCTGACAGCTGCAAATGTTTTTTTGTGAGATGGGACATTATGTTTTTGTGAAGTTGATCAGGACTTAATTTGTAAAAGCGAGAAAAAGAAAACGGTAAGAAGAATACAGTAAGTAAAAACGAGGCAAAACTTTACAAATCAGCGTATGTCCTCCCCCGAACTATATCCAGAAAAATGGAGACCGAATTTCTGACACACTGTTTAATCTTCTTACTATTACTTCATGCTTCACATAAATAGAATCACTTGGCTGCAAGCTTAGGTGAAGTTTTTGGCAGAAGGAAAATTTTTGCTGGAAAAGGATTCCTGTTCAATTAAATGAAAAGACTCTAAACTCTTAAAAATCAGTAAATTTAATTAAAAAATTGCAGTAACCTAAGGAAAGAAAGCTGGTTTTATATACAGTCAGATTTTTTCTATTTTTAAAAATCCAATCTACCGAGTGTGTCTAAATTTGTTTTGAAAATTGAAATAAACGATTACCCTATTTGAATTGTTTTTGCTCATTACGTAGGGAAATATCTATAAAAAAGAGGGGTTTTTGCAAACTTTTTCAATTATCCATTAGGGTGGTCTTTATTTTATTATCACTCAAAGAAATTTCCTCATGTGTCGAAGGGATGCTTTTTGAAACAAATAAAAGTTCCTCTTAAATTAAGGGTTAAGAGGATTTTAAATTTTCACCAGAATCTTTTTGTTGAATATGCTATCCTTTTGCGACAAACTTTACGCAATCTTGTAGCTAAAATAATAATTCTGTTTGTTTTAAAAACGATTTTTATGTAGTTTGGAAGAAAACAGACAAGAAATTGCTTCCACTTATTATTCTGATGCAAATCCCCAGAAACAAAATTCCCTTTATACTTTATTTAAATATGGTAATATTTACCCATTATCCTAGACACTTTAACTTTCCATAAGATTAACAAGATAAAATTATGCAAAAATGGCATACCCAACATTTAGGGTGAGAAATTTCACTTTCTATAGTTATTAACTAAAAAAGTTTCAATATTGTGAAAAAAATGTGCAGACTGGGAAATTGAGAATTCAAAAAAATCCAATATAATCAATTAAATATACCAAAAGAAAACTGTTTTTGCAGTTTTGCAGTGAATATCTTTAAATTTTGTTATGGAAAAAAATGCGGCTTCAGAAAGGAATACATTATCCCTGAAGTTAAAAGTTTTTTTTTTAATCCAAGATGTCAGCTAATTAACATTAAAAATAATGGCTCATTTCTGCAATTTCCAATTCAATATTTTTAAACTTTACTAGAAATAAAAGTTTAACTTTAGAAATCATACATGGTAGTCAATTCAATATTGAAAGAATAGCTCATTTCCGTATTTTTCATAATGAAATATTTTCAAACTTTGATAGAATAAGAATTTTGTCTTAATAGATCATCATATTATTCCAAATATACAAACTTGTTCAAAAATCAAAGATGTTCTCTAATTGAATATTTCAAAAATATTTCGTTTTTTTAGTTTCCTATTAGGTATTATTAAATATTCTCAAGCTTTCATATTAAAAAGTGTGATCTTAGAAAGACTCAAAGTGTTGAGAAAACCCAGATAGCGGCCAAGAAAAAATTCTGAAAATAGCTCATTTCCGTATTTAATAATCAAATATTTTTAAACTTCGCAAAAGGAAGAAGTTTGACATTGAAATAATTCGATTAACGTCAAATCAAATATCTCGAAAGAAGCTCGTTTTTACACTTGTCAATTAAATATTTTCTAAACATTTTATCAAAAGTAGAGTAGCTTTAAAAGGTTCTTCATGATCCACGAAATCGAAAATTGAGAAAAAATCCAAGATCATGATAATTAATAAAATTATCAAAATAACTCATTTCAGCCGTTTTCAGTTAAATATTTTAAAACTTTACTCAAGAAGTAAGTTTTACTTTAGAAATAATTTGATGATCCTAGTTCAAAATGTGAAGAAAATCATAGATGGCGGCTTCTTTAATAGTTGAAAATAGTTTATTTCTGTATGTTTTGTTGTAATATTTTTAAACTTTACCTGAAAAAGCAGTTTACTTTAGATTTTAAATCACGACTAAATTACGATTGCTGTATAAATTATTCTATGATCCCAGAGGTGCAAAATTTTGAAAAAATCTCAAATTAAGCGTCATCAATTTCTAATCAATTACTGACCAACAGATACACTAACGCATGTTTTGATGATTTCAGTAAAAATTACTGAATATTTCCTTGAAAATGAGCCCCGATAAATAAAAAGCTTTTTTTAATAGTTTCAGAGATATTAGAAACTGAAAAAGTTGGCACAAAACGATATTTTTTTACAGATATTTGTCTGCAGACAGATAAAAAACAATCCAAGTAGGGATCATTCAACGCAGATTTGTATACATTTTAAACAATTTATTTTGAAAAGTTTTACAAACTGAATAAAAGATATAACACACATTTAATAATTTTGCAAAATATCATGACGGCAAAACTTTAAGTCAGAAGTATACATAGAAACATTCCAATTTTTTTATTGATATAGTTTCAATATTTTTCTACCCAGAGAGGGTTGCATAGTTACCTTCATCATTGTATAATAAAATAATATAGAGTGCAAAAATATTTTATTTCTAAAACTAGTACAAAAAGATATAAGTTAAAAACTAGAACGAACGAGATGGTCTAATTACAGCTACGAACTTATAAATGGATTTCAGCTGTTTATTTGGAAGATATAATCTGATCTATAAAAATTCTAATCTCTCAAGAAAACTCATACGTAAAATTGCAAATGATGTGTAAAGTAATAAATTAACAAATGAGCAAAGCCTCTATGGCATTTTATCTGTTTTTTTTTTACAACGCGGAAACATTGAAATTTTGTATTTTTTGTATGAAATCTATATAACATAAACGTATTTAAAATAAACGTTATGTCAAATTTATTCAGTCTTAGTGGGAGTGATTATAATATAATGAAGTATATATTCCGTAAACTAAATTGCAGTGAATTACACACCTTAATAACTAAATGGCGGTACGTATTGATTTCTTTGATTTTGGTGATTCAAAGACTCCCCCTTCTTGTTTTCAGATCGAAACTGCTCTGACGAAGAATATCGTTCTGCGTTCTCATTTCTTCTGTTCTCATTCTCCATAAATCCGCTTGCGAAGGATTCCTTACCAATATTGTTTTCCTGACGAAGAGCAAATTCGTCTTTTATGGTCCTTGAATTATCACGACCACGCATTATTTCAGTAATTTGTCCAGGTGACCTTGACCCAAACGATGTTTTCACCAGTGTAGCTGAAATGTCGCCACCGAAAGATCCATTATCTTCTGCATTTGGTCTTACATCATTGTAACCCGTTACTTTGTTTGTAGACTGAGAATCGAAATATTGCGAATCCCTTGAATTCGAGTTGCCTTCTGACTTTTGGTTAAGGAAATTAATTTCTCCAGTGATTACATTGGAACCAGCTAGCTCCTTATTCGGACTAGGAAAACCATTTCCAAGGCCATTTTTAAGCCCACCAGAAGGACGACGATCTCCATTGCTTTGACGATGTTTTACTTGATCCCTATTTTGGTACAGATTTCTATTTGATTTATCAGAACTTTCCTCAATTCTGGCATTAAAATATTTCCTATTTTGAGGAAAAGGAACATTTGATTCGTCTACAAAATAGTTTTCACTATCGTAGTAACTTCCACTCTCTATAGATGGAGGATTTTCAGAAGTCAGCTTATCTGCATCCGCATCATATCCATAATTAAATCCTCTATTTTTATCATAAGGAGATTTCTTATTCAAAATCGTACTATCTACTTCCCTTTGACGTTCCCGATCAAAATCATCTTCATCAGAATTCGAATTATATACCACTTCTTCATTCCCCTCCTCGCGAGAATTTCCTCTCCTATTTGCATTTCCATTCTTAATATCCTTTTGAAACTCTTCATAATAATTTTCCTCTCCAGAATTTGATTCTCGACCAACATCATTACCAACCGACGGATGGGAAGCGTAAACTCCAGTTCTTTGATTACTCTCCTCTTTCTCAATCTTTTGATTAAAATTCGAATAATCCTTTTCAACTTTTCCATAGTTCACCGAGAAACCTCTTGGGATATAATCAGGAAATTGTCCGTTTCCAGGCTTCGAAAAATCTCCAGATCTACCCTGAATGTCATTAACATTTTCAGAATTTTCATTCCTGAATCTGAAATATTGATCCTTTTCATTGAAACTTTCGGCTTTGTCGTTATTTGTATCTGACAAATAAATCGATTGATCTGTATGGCTTGAACTAGGTTGAGATAGTTGATTTTTTCGATCATTATGTAAGGAATTTACATCATTGTTTGCTTGGTTAATGTTAGTTTTATAGTCGCCAAAAGGTCTGTTTGATTCGTTTCTCGTATAGCCAAGTCCACCTTCACCAGTCCCTGCGAGTGACAAATCGACCCCGTCATTTACCCAATAGCTCTCTGAATTGGTAAAGGAAGAGTCTTTTTCCGAATTTAACTTTGAGTTTTTGTCTGTCGTGTAATGTTCTCCGGGTCCACTAGGACCTGACCCGACTCCTCCGCGATTTATTGACTCGTTCAGAGAATAGAGGTCACTGGCATTTTCACATTCGAAATCGTACCACCAGTCGCAGACTAAGTACTTTTGGTTGAAAATGCTTCCGGGTGGACAGAGGAAGGAATTTTTTACGCCCCCTACATTACAGACGTGAAAAACCTGAAAGTGATATAAGTTGTTTTGAAAACTGTTATCTAATCTTAGAGAAAGTTGGAAAATGATGACTTATTACCTCATCATAATCTTATAACCTAATAAGATGTTACCCAAAATTTAAATTAAAAAATTTAAAACCAATTTCTTTAATTTTTCGAAACTGGTAAATTTCATAATTTTTGAATTCCCAAAAATATTAAATTAACAAATTTGTTGATTTTCGAAAAGATAACATTTTGCACGTCTGAAAAAACCAAAAAATTTAAATTCCTGAAAAAGAAAATATTTGAAATTGAAAAATAGCGAATTTATCATAATACAATATTCGACGCATGAAAATTTCAGAATCATAAAAAAAGGAATAAATACCCCGTATAAAATAAAATATGGTTCTGTTGGAAAAAAACAATTAAATTTTTTTTTTGCGAAAGTTTGAAAAGTTGAAAATTTACTATTTTGGTGAATTTGGAATTTTGGAAATTTAATATTTTCGTCTTATTCCGGAAAATCTCTGTTTTGCTCATTATTTTTCCGGTAGTTTTCCACATTTTGAATTTTAAAAATTCTTGAAATTGTGTTACTCTCTATCGCGATACACACTTTGTAAGCGATTATGTAATCGTTCAAAATTTTCAAAGTCCCGAATGTGGAGAAATACCAAAAAGATAATTACCGAAATAGGAATTATCCGACAAATGACAATTCCCAAAATTCCAAATTCCAAAAGAAATTAAATTTTTGGAAATGAACCAACATACATTTAAAAATATTATTCTATTAATATTTGGGAAGCAGCCAGTTTTTATATTTCAGATTTTTTTTTCTCAAATTGTTTTTTCCACGATGCCACATATTTTCGACTGAATATTTAATTAGGACGATCCTATACTAGTAGAAGCCCCATATCACAGTACGACATTTGAATTTTTTGTTAGATCAGGTATTATAGAAATAAAACTGTATTATAAAAATAAAAATGTGAAAGCATTTCTTTGGTTTTTACTTCCTAATTTTTAAATATAGGCTTAGTTTCTGTTTAAATAAACATTGGTAACAAAAATCCACTGTGTTTGAGTCATTTTTTTTTTGCTGACCTTTTATTCTTGCAGATCACCCATTTCCTTCTCAGTCGTTTGAGAGCGATCGTAAACTAGTAGTAAAACCATGTAATAGTAAGACATTTGAATTTGACTTTTTGGTTAGACCAAGTATTATAAAAATAAAAATGTGAAAGTATTTTCATGTTCTTACTTTTCTCGTGTAAATAAATTATTAGTTTCTGCTTGGAAAGACATTAGTGCTTAATAATAATTTCAAAATATTTAAATATTTAAATTTCTGAAGCATCCAGTATTTAGAATTTTTCTCCGAACGTTTGTCCCACCACACCACATATTTTCTACTTTACAGTTTCACAGAATGATGCCCGACTAGTAGAAAAACCATGGCATATTTAGACATTTGAATTTTAAATTTATTGTAAGACAGATTATTATAAAAATAAAAATACGAATTTTTTTTTGGTTTTTACTTTTTTGTAAATAAATAATTATTTTCTGATTTTAAAAAACATTAGTACCCAATAAACATTAAAGAATAATTAAGCATTAAAATTTGGGAAACATCCACTTTTTATATTTGGGACATTTTTTCTCCGACCGTTTGTTTAACCATGCCACACATTTTCTGCTTGATAGTTTGAAAGCTGATCTTATGCTAGTGAAAAAGCATGCCTTAGAAAGACATTTCAATGTTACGGTTTTTTGTTGGAGCAGGTATTATAAAAATTCAAATAGAAAAATATTTTTTTTGTTTTTACTTTTCAGTTTAAAAATATAGGCTTAGTTTCTAAATAAAAAAATTGGTAACCAGTATTCACTCAGAGATATTGAAGTGCTGAAATTTTGAAAGCGACAACTGTTTATGTTTGAGACATTTTTTTCTCTTACCATTTGTATTTGCACATCACACATTTCCTACTTAATCATTTGAGGCCACCGGGCACTAGTAGAAAAGCCATGTGATAGTAAGAAATTTGAATTTCACGTTTTTTGTTAGACCAAGTAGTATAAAAATAAAAATGTAAAAGTATTTTTCGATTTTTACTTAACTTCTGTAAATCAGTGATCAGTTTCTGCTTAAACAAAAATTGGTGTCTGTTCAACATTTTAAAGTATTTAAATATTAAAATTTGTGAATCATCCAAAATTTAGATTTTTTCTCTGACTGTTTGTCCCACCACGCCACAATTTTTCTACTAGATAGTTTTACAGAACAATACCCTATTAGTAGAAAAATCATGGTGTGGCTGGACATTTAAATTTTACATTTTTGTTAAACATTATATTTGCATTATATTAATACATTATACATATTATGAAAAAAAATCGGAAAATTTTTTTTGGGGTTTAATTTCCTTTTTGTAAATAAGTGATTATTTTTTGCTTAATGAAACATTAGTGCCTATTAAACATTTAAAAATAATAAGGTATTAAAATTTTTGAAGCATCCACTTTTTACATTTCAGACATTTTTTTCCGTTTGTCGAAACATGTTACACATTTTACAGTTAACAGTTCGAGAGCAATCACATAATAGTAGAAAAATACAGATTGCAAGACATTTAAACTTCACGTTTTTTATTAGATCAGGTATTATAAAAATGAAATTGTAAAATTACTTTTTTTATTTATTTGTCAATTTGGAAATATATAGGCTTAGTTTTTGTTAACACAAACCTACCATTTGTCTAAATATGCTATACATTTTCTACTTAAATCACCCACAATGCTATCGTGACAGTAGAAAAATCCGGCCATAGTAAGACACTTTGCATTTAAGTTTTCACCTCGTACCCGGTAGTTATAAAAAAAACGTGGAAGTATTTTTTTAATTTCTTTATTTCAATATGAAAGTAAGGGCTAAGTTTCTCCTTAAACGAACATTATTAACTAAAAGTAAAATAAAAACAGAGTTTTTATTTTTCCCTCAGACCATTTGTCCTACCATGGAATGCATTTTTGAATTAACAGACGCGATTTCGAATTAAAAGAAAAATCATGAAACAGTTAAACAATTGAACTTAACGTTTTTTATAACAGACCAGGTAACTGTATATAAAATGCAAATGAAATATATTAAGACTATTAAATTACTATTCCGGACTTTCTTCTAAAAAGTGTCTTTGCCTAATAATTTTATATTATAAATAATAATAATAAATTTAAAGTTACACCAACCTGACATCGCGTTTCCATATCGGCATAATAACCCCCAGGTTTCTTATCAACACACGAAAAAGATGTTTTGGGTATATTCATTAAATTAGGATAGTCCTTTCCTGGTACTCCAGGCACAGCATCCAAGAAATTGCTCTCACTAGATTGCTCATCTTCGGACTCTTTTCTATGTGAATTTACATTTTGATTTTTTCGGTTCTCCGATCGATGAATTTCATCATTTTTAAAATTCTGACCTTCCAACGATTTGCCTCCAAGTTTTTGACTTTCTTCATCATATTTACTTTCTAATCTACCTTCGTAGCCTTGGGATTCATGTTCCAAAGATACGACCTGCAAAAGTAAGTAGAAGCTAAGGGTACACCTACTGCCTCGTTTACAAACGTATTTTTGCCCCGCCCCCATTCCCCCACGAAAAATAACGTAGTCCAAAATTCTCTCAAAACAGGAAAAATAGGATAATTTTACCTTGAAATAACAAGCTGAATTAAATTATGTTTCCAACAGAATAGTTTAGTTATGAACCAAAAAAAGATTTGTACTAAAAGGCATGAATGCTGAACCCACAAAAACCAATTTCAAACAAAATAAAATTATTTGTTAACCAATTAGTTAAATTTTCAAGCCAAAAAGACGAATTTCGTAGAAGAAAACTGAATTTTTAACAAAGAAACTGATCTTTCGACCAAAAAAGATAACTTTATAAAAATTAAAAATAGTTTTACATAATTTCAAACTAAAAAAAATAGATTTTCAACAGTTAAATTTTCTACCGGAAAATTTGAATCCTCAATCAAAAAGATGAATTTTCATAAAACAAGATCAATTTTCTAATCAAAAAGACAGAATTTCAACAAAAAACATGAATTTTCTACTAAAAACTTTATTTTCAGACTATAAATTTCCAACTAAAAATGGAATAAGAATTTTTTAACAAGAAGCTAATCTTTCAAACAAAAAGGTAAATCTTTAATTCACTTTAAAATCAAACTTTAAAATTGTTTTTGTACAAAAAATACGAATTTTTAACAAAAAACTACGTTTTTCCCAAATAGTTCAATTTTCATAAAAACAGATTAATTTTCAATCAAATCGCTTTATTATCAACCAAAAATATGATTTTTAAACAAAAAAGCTAATATAATTGATATTTCAATCAAGAAAAATGTAAATTTGTAGAAAGAAACAAGTGAATACTACCCACAGTGTGAACTTGTAATTTAAAAGTTAATTTTTTAATCGACGAAAAAGGTTTTCAACTGATTTTTTTTACCGAAAATATTAATCTTCTAAAAATAAAATAGCTAAATTTTTAACTAAATTCATGACTTCTCAACCAAAAAGATGAATATTCAAAAAACAAGTTCAACGAATTTTCAACAAATGAATTTTTAAAAGCATACAGAAATCTATGATCGTCAAATTCTTAACAAAAAATAAAAAATTTTATCTAAAAGTTCAATATTTGGCTTTTTGGTTGAAAAAATTAATGTTTCCTGCAAAAAGAAAAAGAGTTTGCAACAAAACAGATAAGCTTTAAGGCATAAAGATAAATATTTAAATTAATTAATTTTTTACAAAGTAGTTCAAATTTCAAAAGAGCAGTTAAATTTTTGAATAAAAAATACTAAATTAAAACAAAGTAGTTGCATTTTTAATAAAAGAATTAAATTTTGATTTAAAAATTCGAACTTTTTACCAAACGAGATGAATTTTGAAATAAAAATACAATAGTAGACTTCACAACCCAAAAAAAAATAACTTTCACCAAAAACAGATTAATTTTTTTAAATAAAGGGGAATGAGGGAAATAAGGGAAAGGGGTAAATGTTTGAAATATGTAATATTGCTAAAGTAGTTTATGTGCGGGCACTAAGACAGTGCTCCATAAATGTACAATCAGAGTCGATCTTTACAGACTTTCGCGCAAGTATAAATTTATCTTCAAAGATAGAGCTCGTACGTTTATAATTAATTATAATCTCTTGAAGCGTTCGATGTTGATCGAAGAAGCGTTATAAACAAGGGGATCGTGATTGTAGAAAGTGAATCTTATATGTACCACATTTCTATAAATATTGCGCAATTCCTCTCAGCCGAGGCTCTCTAAGTAGACTTCGCTTCGGCTCTTCTATGCAACTTATGCAATTTGGATGTATATCGAGCACACTCCACGTTCTAGAAATTAATTATTCATACGAGCCTCGATGCTCTAAAACCAGCCTTTAGTTTTCCGTGGAAAATATTGTTAAATGGGTATTACGTGTGAGAAATTGAAACCTTCTAATAATTAATTTATCACGCGAATTCTATAATAAGTTTAATTGGGGTCATTATTTTTTTAATTCGATTCCGCACCAAAAACTTAATTGCAAAATTTACTGGAATTAAACGTGTTGTCTGAATTTATTTGTCTTCTGTTAAACGATAATTTTGTAACTGTTCCATTTTTTAATTATTACTTTTAAACATTGATAATATTTTTGAAACACTAAAAGGACGAAAGATTTGTTTAAAAATATTAAATGCATCCTTCAAATCCGCTGAAAAATATTTAGATATTTAAAAATTAACGAAGGTAATTTGTGACCATAAACGTAAGATGAAGGCTTATGTGCCGACTCAGTTTTAAGACACAGCCAGACATCGATGTCTTGGAGACGAACTCAAGACATCACCAAATCGAACTCAAGTCGAAGCATTTTTACTCGGGACAAAGAAGAAAGGACAAAGAAGTTTAATGCTAGCAAAACGATTCTTGTGTTTCATTGTGTGTTTTTTTAACCGACTTTGTTTTTACTCATAACATCCCCATTTCGTTAATTTTGACCACTCTTTTCTAGTTTTCTAGCGGGTTTCAAAAGAAGATGGTAAAAATCACCAGAATCCAAAAATAAAATTGGAATATTTGAACTTTTTAATAAATTACAAAATTGTACATACTTTTTTTAATGAACGTCAAAATTTAAATACTCGTAACTTTGTAAAATATTTATTTTCCTTAAAACGAAAAATACTTGCCTAATTTAATTTTAGAAAAAAAAAAATTTAATTGCTGAGAGATTGTAAGACATAAACTGTAAAACCAGCCTGATTTAAAATAGATTCGATCTTAAGATATTTTTATATAAACAATATTAAAAGTTACGAATATTGTTTATGCATAGAACATTATTTGTTACCTAATATTTAAAAAGCAATCTTCTCATAAAATATTTCGTTAAACTGTGAAAAAAGCTTAGGACCCTCAAAAATATTATCAGACTTTTAAGTATTAAAAAAATATATCATAATGTCCCAATCCTAAAATCGATGTTGAACTTTCCGATCGAGACATTTGCTTATTTTAAGTGAGAAGTAATAGAAAAAACATGATTAATCCCATTTTTTAAATATACATATAATGATTGTCTTTACATCTTTGCAATATCATCAATTTGGTTATTAAACTTAAGTTGGAGTTAAAAATAAATTAAATAAAATAAATAAAAAAATTAAAAAATAAATTATTTCCCGATCACATGTACATTGCGTGAGTAGGTCAAACTTATTAAAAATCTAAATTCCTTTTTAAATTCATAAATACTTTTCAATATTTCGCTTATAATATATCATTTTACAAACCTTTGAATTTTGTTTTTAGAATTTAAAACATAGCAATGATTTCGGAAATCACTCATTTATTTTATATGTAAACAAAGAATTATGAATTTATACAATTAGAACCTGAATAATCAGTGAAATATGCCTTTGCTCAATCAAAGTCAGATAAATTCATTTTTATTTTGTTAGTAATTTTAAGAAAGTATTGACCCTGATAGGAAAAATTTGTAGAATTAAGTACGACGTTTCCAAAAATGCAATTTTTCGTGACAACTTGTACAAAAATTTACAACATTTAACCAAAAAAATATCTGAAAGTTATAGCGACGTCAAATTAAAGATAGATAATTTTTGCTTGTATTTTCTGGTATAAAAGTAAAAAAAATAACTGTACACCCCCAATTTTTAAAATTTGAAAAATTTCTATCAATTTGAATTAATAATTTTTGCACTTTTTATTCTACGTGAAATATTGTAGCAAATCACAAATCTTGGTAACACAATACAAGTCTACACAGGAAGTTGCAATATTGAAAACTGTACTACGAATGAGGTTGTAAATTCTTGCAGTATTTTGAAGAAATGTAAAAAACTATAGCACATGCTTGACAATAACTTTTGCTATCTATCCTAATACATCATATAAAAGGCAGAAGTTTCAATGAAGCAATATTTTTTTTACATACATGAACATGTTACCTACATATACACCATCTATCGAACGCAATTCTAAATCAGAGGGTATTATTTGTAGACAAAAGAAGACGAAATTTGGACAAATTTCGTTTTTTTTGTACGTTATTGTATTTTATTGTAGTTCTAATTTACTAGGGGAATTGTCGAAAAAGAAAATCTGCCAGAATCTACATACTTTACAGGTTTTGCAGCGAAGAAGTTGTTCTTTTTAAACGTGGGATGGCAAATATTTAATACATTAAAATTAATAATTTTAAACTAGTATGTACTTTTTTATTATTTAGTAACAATTATTATCTTTTGCTATTATAACATTTTTTTAAAGTTTAAGCGAAAAAGACTTTTTGTACTAGCAATCATTTACACATCTTAATTAGAAACTTTATCATTGTAATATTCTAAATATTTTTCATCCCAGTTCGAAAAAGAACAACTTCTTGCGTCAGAACAATGGACAAAAGTTGTACTTTCCTATAATATTTACCGTAATGTATTGAATTTATGTGTTGGTTTCTATAAACCCGGTTTTTTGTTTTTTTGATCAATGGATTTCTTGATTAAAATATTAAAAAATGAACTCAAATGGATTTATCAGATTTTGTGTCCTTACTGATTCAATGTTGAAAAGGATGTTTGACAGTAGTAGCACTAAATAGTTTTTTTGCGATATTACGAACAAGTTAAGAAAAAGTTTAATTTCTTATGGGGCAAGTCGATTACAAATTCTTAAATTTTCGATTTTTGTGCATAGAAAATTTTGTTTTAATATTCTTAAGGATAAACCTGACGAAGAAAACTACTTTGAAGAAATATAATATTTTTAAACACTAGAGCATCAAAAATAAAAATACGAGGAACATTTTGTTTGTTACTTTAGGTACAAATTAACAAAATTGAATGTTTTGTCATTTTTTAAAATTTTATATTAATTTTATATATTTTTTATTTAGGGTTATCAGGTTTCATTCATATAATACAATAAGAATGTTTTCCATACACAAAAAAAATGTAATTTGAACATTTTCAATCGACTTGTCCAATAATGAGCCTGATAATAAATAATAATAATAATAATAATAATGAATCAATTTTTTATTGAGGCATTATTATATGGGTTTTTGCGAAGCCAGCTAATCTTAATTGTCGAATCTGGCCCAATTTGGTGCTTCTTAGTTAAACCTCGAATCAATGGTCTTTTCTTGTTATGAGGTATAATGTGCACCCCGAAGAGAATTATTTCGTGCAAAATGAAAAGAGCTCATTTTTTCCAGATTAGCCGCACAAATTCGTAACACTTCTAACTAGTACCACATTATTCCACCAATTAGTGCCACGTTAGCATTTTTACCCTTAACTCTAGTCATTTTGAATTTCCCTGCCCACCCTAATGTTCATGGTATTTACTTAGAGAGTCTTTTTGTACTTAGAAAAATCAGAGTCAAATTTTAAGTACGATTTTGAGCTTTCTAAAAGTTCTAAAAAATGTATCGAATATTTTCAAGGAAAATTTTCTAATTTTTAGTAATGAAATATTAACAGAGGCGTGAAAGGGAATCGATTTGAGAATTCAGGAATTTTACGAAAAATACCTAATAGGAAATATATTTATAGTATTATAAATTTAAAAAATGTAATCGTTGTAAAACTGTTACGTAAGCCCCGTCTTTAATTTCATGAGTGATTTGATATGGCTATGCTTATTTCCCATTTTCTCAATTGCCAAGTATATCCCTTATTACTGTGACTAAACGAACACGCCATACAACATTAATACTACCTTACTTACTAGCTCTGATGAAAGAACTGCAAGAAATGTAGCGGCAGTGATGAGCTTCATATTCGTCTTTCTGAAATCATTTCAAGTTAGTCTCCCTCTGCTCCAGCATCCAGTAAAAAAGATTGAAGTTGATTTTGCAACGCTCATTTATTATTTGAATGCAGTTAAAAAAAATTATCTTTCATCAGATAATTGGAACTGGACGATGATGTTGAAACCTTCGACCAGACTCACGAAATTAATATATATTGTATTGCATTTTATTATCAAAAGTTTTTCTTTTTTATTACTTTTTGTTCCAAAAAAGTTCTTTAAAGAAAAAATGTCTATCGTGTTTAAATTATAGGGTCCTAATTCATTTTGGTCTCTTAATAGCTCATATCTAATTAAGGGTAACCGAACTCATTGGATAAATTCAAAGTAGTATCAATAGTGGCAGAATTTTTGAAAAATAGTAGCAAAGTAGTGTTATACATTTTTTTAAACAATTAATTATGAAAACTTTCTTAAATCAAGGGTACAGTGTATATCAGGGTGAGTCGAAAAAAAATTATGGAATTGGAAATTGCTATAGAGCGAAAAAGTAGCGTACTGAGAATCTAAAAAATTGCAATTAATCAGGAATCTGTAGATATGTAGCTTAATTTTCTTGAATTTCAATTTTATTTACATAACTGCAGGTTGAGACATCTGCAAAATTTTTTCCTGATTTTAATTGATCATGTATTGAGAGATAATTCCTATTTAATTTACCCCTTTTTCGAA
This sequence comes from Druon quercuslanigerum, assembly GCA_010014905.2. NCBI lineage: Eukaryota > Metazoa > Arthropoda > Insecta > Hymenoptera > Cynipidae > Druon > Druon quercuslanigerum. The sequence goes on from JAAAKG020127062.1 coordinate 22,319, forward strand.
AAAATTCTTAACTTCTGTGTAAATAAAAGGACATTTTTCATAGTACATGAAAACTTTTCAGTGGCAAAAAATGCAGAAGGAAAAAATTTGCCAAGACCCACGAACAGAAACTGGAAATACAAAGAATTTTTTTAAATTTCTATTTTGCAATTTCATAAAATTATCTTTATAACTTTTAGATTAAAAATTTTTCTAAGCATTTGTGAAATTTTCCAGCAATGAAACATACTAGAAAAAAATCAACAAGATCCAGGCATCGAAAGAGGAAAAACCGTAAATTATCATAATTTTGAATTTGGTATTCAATCGAATTTTCATTAATGTATTTCTATGCTTAAAAAAGCCCACTCATGTTTAGAAAGGTTATTAAATCACAATTTATAAAAATAGTTTCAAATAATACTTAATTTTAATTAAAAAATTAGCTATGGTTCTACTTTTGATTTCTACGTCTTGTCAATTTTGTATTGTACATATATGCTAAAAAATTTTCACCATGCTTAAAAAACTTTTCAAGTTTAACTTATAAAGATAATTGCATTATATTATACTACAATCGGAACTTAAAAAACTTGTCGTATTTCCAGTTTCGATTCCTGGATCTTTTGCACTTTATTTTCGTAGTACCAAGAATAGTTAAATTTCCACAGTTCAAACTTAAGTGAAAAAACGAAAAAAGGGGAGTTTTTTAAAAATAGGGAAAAACTAAAAATTTTTTAAAAAGGGGAAAATAGTTTATAGATTACCCCTAATCTGCTAAGTTAATGTCTAAAGAATCTAAAAGTATTTTTATATACGTATCATATAGTTTAAACTCATTATTTAATGTTCGATTGATGGTCACAAAATGTTACAAGAAGAAGGGTTGGGTGAAAAGTCATTGAAAATATCTTCATATATTATGTCAACGCTCGCTTATAATTTTCAAGATCTTTCCCTTTTTTCTAAAATTATTAGGTTTATTGTTATATTTTTTGGATAGAAAATTATCAAGAAATTATTCGGGACCAGAATAGCCAATCTTAGACGAACATTTGTCGCTGCCAAGCCCGTGTATTATGATGCTGAGTATAAGTGAAACGTTTTTATATGGTCAAACGCCAGTATAAACGAACTAATCTAGCGATAGTCAGTCCGTCTTATTAAAATCTATTCTAGATGGTTGAAGTTTAATATGATTTGATTTATTTTAAATATGACTGTCTATATAATGAGGAATAAATACTCTGTATTTAATGTTAATTTTTTGATACTTTTAAACACCCGGGCTCATTTTGGAAATTTACAAAAAAATATTTGAATGAAGCACTTAGAAATTTGGTTATTCCTGAAGAACATGCCAGCACCCGATAAGGTCCCGAAAGGACTAAATAAATGATGAAGAAATAAATTCATTTTTGGGAATGAGCAAAAAAACATTTTGTTGAGAAGCTTAGAAAATCTTGGTATGTTAAGCTATCCAAAACCCTATTAGTACCCTGAAAGATTGACTACATGATGAGAAAAAAACTTTCTTCTGGATGTTTATTTTTTATTTTTAGTACATTTAAACATTCTGCCTTTGTTGGAAAAGCGCAAAAACTATTTGAGTTGGACACTAAGAAAAATGTGTAGTATTGAAGGGTTAGCCAATACCCGAGGATGGCCAGACGAGATCGCCTGGTTCAGTTCAGTTGTTTCATTAAAAGGCTTAAAAAAATGTCTTTTCTTCTTTCTCATCTTCAGATCTTTATATACATTACGATCATGACACGAATGCACTGAGCACTCACCCACCTTGTTTATATCCTGTAGCCGTTACGAAAGCGCTGCCGATCGTTAGCGATCTCCTTCGATCGCTCTCTTCGGGTAGGCGAAAGATGGTCTAGATCACTGTTCTCTTTTCTCGAGACTCCTTCACGAACGACCACGGAAATCTGCTCGGATGCAACATTCACCATCCACATTTATAGTGCATCATCCCCACAGAACGTCTTTTTCCCGGATGCACCCTGACAGATCGGAATCGGTAACAACGGATGTGTTCACCCACATCCCGATCTTAACAAGCGACGTCTCCTCTCGGAATTATTTTCATACACGGTTCAGAAAATCCTCGAATTTAGTTTAATTTCCATCCAGTGCGATAGTTATATAAATGTCTCCAAAGAAACTCGCATCTAATAAAAGGAAATCGAATTTAAGATCCACGAACTTGGATTTTGTTTAAAAAATAAACTGAAAAAGAGCAGTCTATGTAACTTTAGTTGGGATTAGATAAAAAAGTAGATCGACGCTTTTCAATTTCTGCATAATAGATAGTGGACTAAATACTGATATTTTTAATTTATTTTATACACATAAATATGTAAAACAAATGAAAAATATCATTGTAAGCTTAGAATTAAACTAAATAGATGCGTTTTTAGCACAAAATTTAATTCTGAACCAAAAATATTAATTTTCTACAAAATAAGATACATTATCAATTAAGTAGTAGAATTTTAAAGCGAAGAATATCAATTTTCAACCAAAAATGAAACAGTTAAATTTTCAGTAAAAAAAATCATTTTTAATCACAATTAAAATAAATTTTTAAGAAAATAGTTGCGTTTTTAGCAAAATAAATAAATTTACAAAAACAAACTAAAACGAATGCAGGCTATATAACTAGAATTCGTATTGTATAAATAAATATATCAGACGCTTTTCAATTCCTCGATAATAAACATTCATTTCAGAGCTTTATGTATCCTGTATATAATCCAGAAAGCAATCCTTGGATGCACAACACTATTGACACTACTTGGCACTTTTTATTTGAAGGATGACACTATTTGGCTACTGTATCGAAAAAAATTACACTAAAGAGAATATTTTCTCACAATTTTTCGCTAATACCACAATTTCTTTACTTTTCTTTGAAAAATGTTTTTGCACTTCTTTGCTAATTAGTTTAAATAATTTGTCCATCATCTGAATGAATCCAAATAAAAAACTTTTAACCAAGTAGTTCAATCCTAAATAAAAACAAATAAATTTTTAATCAAACCGTATAATTTTCAAGCAAAAATATAAGCTTTATAAAAAAATAAATAAAAAAAAGCTTTAAAAAAAATAATTACATTTTCAACTAAGAAGTTTAATTTTCTATTATATATAATATTATTATTGTAAAAGAAGAATTTTCAACAAAGTACATAAATTTTGACCCACATATTAAAGAGCTTACTTTTCGACTGAAACAGACAAATTTTTAACAAATTGCATTAATTTTAAACTCAATAGTTTGAAAAATTATGATGATGTTAGTACAAATTTTAACTGATTAATATTATTCATGTATATTTTTCATTTCCAAAGTCCTTTATTTAAACACTTGCTTATTTTAACTAAAAAATATAAAATTTTAACGAAAAATAGAAAATAGAACTTTTAATCCAAAACGATAACATTTCTTTGTAATAATAGAATTTTCAACCCGACTTTATGAATTTTGAACAAAAAAGTTAAGTTTCTACCAATCAGTTGAATTTTAAACAAAATAGTTAGTATAGTACGAAAGTAAATACATTTTTTTTAAATAGTTAATTTTCCAAAAAAATAGTTAAAATTACAGACAAAAATAAATTTTTAAAAAATACGAATTTCATACTAAAATTGTAAATCTTCCCAAAAAATTTAAACTTTAAGGAAGTACTTCAGTCATAGAGTCGAATTTTTAACTTAAGAAATTCGTTTTCAAGGACAAATGAAATAGTTAATATTTAAATATAAAATATTTTGATTACATTTTTTTTTAATTGTATTTGAGATACAAAAACAAACTTTTGAGAAAATACTCGAATCCTCAACTAAAACATATTAATTGCCAATACAGTAGTTTATTTTTTGAGCTAAGAACTTAAATGTTTTATTAAATTGAAAATTTTGAAACCGAATTTTCTATTATCATAGTTATTCTTCTAACAGAATGATGGAATTTAAACAAAGTAGTTGAATTTTTAACCAAATACTTGAATTTTCAAATAAAGAATATAAAATTATAACTAAAATTCGTTAAATTTTAATCACAATTCAATTTGTGAGCTCAGACTATTAATGTTAATAAAAGAGTTAAACTTTCCACTAAAAAAGTTCATGTAGAATAAAATATAATAATTAAACTTTTATCCAAATACGGAAATTTTTAAGGAATAGAAATTAATTCTGGGCCAAAAATATGATAGTAAACCTTTAAAATAGAAAGAATAAACTTTAAACCAAAAAACATTAATTTTGATCAATCAAATAGTAGAATTTTCAACACAAGAAATGAATTCCAAACAAAAGATATGATAGTACACTTTTCAACCAAAAATAATTAACTTTGAATGAAAATTAGTTGGGGAAGTTTTCACGTCTCACAACGGTAATTAATTAATAATTAAACACTACAAACCGACGCAGCATGGCTCGATCCAATTTTGTTGAAGAGCTATTATTTATGTCGAATCAATTTTTAATAACTTTGATCATTCTACTGCTTTTAAGTTTCTTTATCATTCCTAATAAGATTGTCTTTTGGAAAATTATTTTTTTAAACAAAAAATTTCAAAAACATCTTGGATTTATCCACAACAAATGTTTAAAACATGAAATTTTATCTAAAAAAATAAATTTTTAATGAGGAAGTCTTATTTTCTGACAAAAAGATGAAATTTGAACTAAATAGTTGAATTCGTAACAAAATAATTAAATTTCCTCTTAAAAAGTTGAATTTTAAGGGCAAAAAGGATGATATTTTCATAAAACAATTGAATTTTTAATCCAGAAGAATGAATTTTCTGTGAAAAAGACAAATAATAAACAAATTACTGTAATATTCAACAAAATAATTCAGTTTTAACAATAAAATTAAATTTTTATTCAAGATGATAATTCATCAACAACAAAAAAAGAATTTTTAGCAATGAAGTTCATTTTTTAACTAAGTAATTTAATTTTTAGTAAAAAAGTTCACTTCTAAATGAGAAATATAATACATAGTTAATATTTTAGCCAAGAAAATATTTTTATTTTTAATAGGAAATTGTTGAATTCTGTCAAAAAAGAACAGTTTTCAACCAAATACTTGAATCTCAAGTAAAACAGATAAAATTTCTACAAAAAGAAAAAAACAAATTTTCAACAAAAGAAGTTTTCAACTGAACATATGAATCTTCAAGTAATAAAAAGTATTTTAGTTTAGTTTAGTTTTCAATTTTTCTATAAAAAATACAACAAAATATTTAGATTTTTCAAAAACAAATTTTTAAACTGAATTTTTCAAACAAATCAACATTTTATTTTGTTAAATTTTTTGTAGTTATCTTACAATGTCCTCTATAATTCGAGAACATATGAATATAACATTCGTTTGTAGAGGACATTGTAAGCTACCAGAAATACAGTTTAAAAATTTGATTTTGTACATTCCTAGAAGTAATTAAAATTTTTGTTTACAAAAAGTATTTTTTTGAGAACTGCGTCTTATCAGAAATAGTTTTAAAAAAATACACATTTAACCAAGTTAAAAAAACTACTAAAAATTACAATTTTTAATAACTCCTAAGTTTTTTAAATTTTTCAAACATTAAATTAGGATTTTTCTTTCAACACTTACGATAACTGATATTAGAATTTTCAATCAAATTACTGACAATAGATGAAATTCTGTAGATGATTTTACATTAAATTGCTCTATAGTTGTTTTTTTTTTTCATTTCATATACTCCATTACTTATTTATCAATAACTAGAATGGTGTTGCACAAATAATGAAAGCGTGCGGAAGCAGAAGCGATGCATTTCGTTTGATGGGCCGAAAGCCTATCGATAAATATGTATGGCAATGGGTAAGAGTGAAAATGATAGAAAAGCGGGACTAATTTTCACCTATGATTGGCTTTATCCACTATAGTGACGCAATAATCGCAATATCCATGAAGCACAACTGCATCACCATACCGCTGAATACAACAATGCGTCACGCGGCTCACCATGTAATCAGAAATGCGAATGACTTCTACGGCAGTAGGTGCGCACTAATAGTGCATCGTTCCGGATATAATGAAGTAGATTATCTCATTTTCGAATGCTAGACAATATTTACTTTTTAGTATCTTCCCTTGTGAAATAAATGTTTAAATGAAAGTACGACATTTCCACAACGCTAAATTTTTGTTCAAACATGTAACTGCTTGTAAAATAATGTACAACATTAAAAAAAAAGAAAATCAAATGCAAATTTATTTTCTTCAGTTCCAAAATTTTTATAACTTTTAATTAAAATTTTTTTACTATTTTGTAAAAACCTACAAGGTGTTATAGAAAACTAAAGGATCTAACATGTTTGACGTCATATAAACCAGTTCCCATTTTAAGTAATTTATTGCAGAGCGTTACAAATCTTTACAATAACAAATACAAAATTTCAGCGAAGGGGAAATGAATTTATATTTTTTTACAGGAGACAATAAAAACGTTCGTATTTTGTTATTTTTAAACCCAAAATACCAACCTCCTTTTGGCCGCAAGGTACACCTGGGGTTACCACCTTCGCTACTTTTGACAATTTTTTATAACAAAACTAAAATGAATTTCAGATTTAAAAAAAAAGGGGACAATCGAGGATTTTTTCAGAGAATGAAAAAAAGTGAAAAAGTGAATGTCGAAAATTTCGAGGGTACCCCGTTTTGGACGCCAGCCATTCAAATATGAAAAAGCTGTACTATACTGGAAATACCAGTAGTTTATTGTAGAAGTGTACAAATTCAAAAAAAAATTAGTTTCTGCAACCTGCTACAATTATTATAAAATATTACATTTTTACCAATAACTTTTTCTATGATAATAAATCACAGATCAAGCAGAAATTTTAGTCATACAAAATTTTTTGTTAAATACAAATTTTACCAATATTACCACATCTCATCAGAGATGTTATTTATTTTTCAAATTAATTTTTTGTTAATTAATTTAGACAGGGAAATGCATTTTAATGAAAAGAAATGATTAACAGTGTGTATGAGTTTATTGTACAAGATATTATTATATCATATAATTTGATACAAACGCAACTGACTTCAGTTTCAAAGGTTTAAAGAAAATAAAAGAATGTTCTTAAGCTTCCTAGGAAAATTTTTAATGAATCTTTATTTTTTAAATTTAATGTTCAAAGAATATTTAGATAGGATCAAAACTTTTGTTAATAATAAATAACAATTGAACAATGATTAATTCGGAAAATCCAAGGAATTTTAATATATATTTAGAAGTTTCTGAAAGATTTCTAAATTGCTAAAAACTTCTACACATTTCTAACAATTAAAAATAAAATATTGATTTTTGAAGATTTTAAACAAAAAATTCAGAAAACTTTAAGAATTTTGAGCCGTTTCAAAAGAATAATATTTTTTAATCTATATTCCTAAAAAAATTAAAAATTATTTTTTTGTTGGAAAATTAATTTATAAAGAATATTTCAAAAGATGAACAAATGTTCAAAAAAGAATCTGAAATATATTAAAGCAGTTTTTCTAATCTTGCAGGATTTTGAAGAAATCGCAGGAAAATTTCGAGTTCCAAGATATTAACTAAATTTACGTTAGATTTCTAAAACAAATTTTAAAGTAATATTTAAAGAGTTTTCAAACCGAATTTTGCTGCGTAAATTAATGTTTTTAGCTTACAACTGATTAAAATAATGTAATTTTTTAAATATATAAATGTTTTGATTTATTCTGCAATTTATAGCATTGAAAATGATAGCGTGTATTTCGATTTTTTGAAATATTTGAACTTTACAATGCATAAGAGTTAAAAATTTTGCTTTAAATTTCAAACATAAGGGTTTTTTTGTTTAATAACGATTATTCATTACTGTTCTTTAATATCCTACAATTTCATCGAAGTTTTAACACACAAGCTTATTTTCTAATAATAATAATATTTCTAATAATAATAGCTTTGAAATATTCTCATGATTTGTTAACTTAGATCGAACAAGAATAACTTTTCTGCTGCAAAACCTGTACATTCGTGTAGATTCTTATAATTTTAAATTCTTGTATTCGTCCTTTTTTATAAATTCTTTTAGGAAATTAAAATAACATTAAAATACAGCAATATATACATGTATTTTGGTTGTAATTTATTGCATTCCTTTGCAGATTCCTTTTAAAATGGTCTTACTTTAACAGGAAAGACCTCCAACTATTGATTAACTATTTACATAGTTAGATAAAAATTATGCTAATTATACTAATTATATACGAAAATTCCTGTACCGAATTCAGTATCTTAGGTATATTTAAAGGATCCGCGGCCTACACCTGTTACCAGACATTTTTTTCAAAATTGATTTTCTTATATTTTCTGGAACCTTTGTTATATGCTGTGAATATCCCGCAAGCTAAACGGCAAAATGCATTTTAGTTTTTTTAAAATGGATTTTCGAAAATCGCGTTTTGGTATCTAGAGCATAGGCCCGTGGTCTAAGTCTGTTAACTGCTTATGGCGTGTTATGGAAATTTCGTGCTTTTCCTCATAACGGCTCAGTTTACTCGTAGAATAGACTCGTGAGTCACATCTCAGTGTGTGTATTTAAGTGTATGTGTGTGTCGACAGTTTTCTGTGGTTACTTTCACGTCATCTTCGATGCTGTCGTCTACAGGTCTCTGTAAAGACAAACGTGAGAGACGCGTCTCGATTACTAACACTCAGCAAATTTTTTCAGTGAACTATTTAAAATTTTTACAAGCACATCTATGTTCGGCTTGCGATTCCAAACATTTTGACACACAAAACTTGCCCGCAGCTTGAAAAACAATGCAGAAATATGCAAGCCCGGGAAAACAATATAAAACCAGCGGTAGAACACTACAGATAACAAGTTTTGACCGCTGGACCCCTTGTAGATAACATATGAACAGCTTTAAATTGCCATATAACGATCAATTTTGATTTAAATATTACAAAACTATCGTATATTATTTTTATCTAGTAAATTAACAAAAAAGATTTGTCAGTTTTTAAAAAATATTGAAAATTTTAAAAATAACAACAATTTCCCTTCACCGTGTAATATTTCTGCAATGTAAGTTAACAGGTTCAGACCGCGGACCCTTCATTTAATTTTATTCACTTGGGCTTCCACAAAAGGATGTACATGAAAAAATAGAAAAAGTAAATAATTCAGTCTAAGAAGTCACAAAATGATCACAAATACTCTTCAAATACGGTTCTTGCACACATTTAATTTAATGGCTTGCCTTCACGGCTTGTCTGTTATTTCAGTTTGCATTCAGAAAAAATTAAGAAAAAATAGAAATTTCTGTAAAAACGATGAAAAAAGATTAATTCAATAAAGAATGAGAAAAGACGAGAATCCTGATATTCAATAGCATTTTCATATAATGCCTTACTGTAGTATACGCAATTTTTCTTCTTTCACATAAAATCTAATATAAGATAGATTAATATAACTAAAGATGCCCCTTTATTTTAAAAAACTCACTATAACCACTTTTTCTTCAAGATTTTTTTAAAATACATTTATTGACTTGTGCGCGCCACAAAAGGAAAAAAAACAGCCTAGAATCGTGCAGCTGGTGCCTCTGCATTCTAGATTACGAGAGTCCAACTTCCTTCTATAGACCAAGTTTCCTTTCGTCTGTTGGACTGATTCCGAGATTTAGCGGAGGATGAACGGTACACTCACTCTCACTATACAGTGCTCGGTACATCCACCTTTATCGTTACTACAGGTGGACTAGATTTAATTGAATGGAACTTTTATTTTTGTTCCGGTTGCCCACTTTATGCATCTCTTCCAAAACACCAAGATTTGTACATTTTTATCAAATCTCGATATTTTTAACAAAATAGCATTTAATTGTAAATTTGGTGAAAAGCCTTTCAAAAATAAAAATATTATGCACGTAGATCATTACAATTTCAGAAGAAAATATTGTGTTGCCGCACATCAATCTTGCAATCTCAATTAGGAGTTGTTCAAAAACTACGCTATGCTATTTTGAAAACTTCTTCCACCCCTCACCGTCAGGACACGGAAAATAGTTTAAAATGTGGAATTTGAAATGAAACGAATAATCATAGCTTTTTACAAAAAGAGATGAATGTTCAACAAAAGAGTTTAGTTTTCAACTAAATTGTTAAATTTTCAACAAACGTATTAGTGATAGGCCAAACAGTTGCAGTCACAACCTCATAAAGATCGAGTGTCAAACCCAAAATATGATAGTTAAATTTTCAGTTAACACAATTAATTGTCAAACTCAAAGAAAATCGAATTTTCAATCAAAAAATTTATTCTGCAGTCAAACAATAGAATTTGTAATAAAATAAAAGAATTCTGAACATAAACATAATGAGTAGACTCTTTAATAAAAAAAAACTTATTTTGAACGAAAAATTGTTGAATTTTCTTATTGAATTCTTTCAAATCAGTTCTTACTCAAGCGAAAAAACGAAAGTGAGGATAAGTTTTGTTAAAACAGTAATCATTTCATAAGATGGTTATTTACATTTATATTTTCCATGTGTGACGTTACAGTCTGCTCTAAACCCTCCCCCTACATCAAAAATCGTCACAAAACCCACGCAATACCCCCCTCCCCCATTTGAATTGTGATGTAGCTTTTTTATGACACCTGCCGCCGTCGTTGTTGTAACTATGATAACTTTCGAAGTAAGTGGCTGGTAGGACTGCGCTTTAGCAGACTTTTTTAAGGCACAAAAATAGAGGAGGATATATATACCAGCAATTTTGAGCCACTTTTTATATCTATGCATCAAAAATGTTTTTTGTAAAATCAAAATTTTTAGTTTCGAAAAAAACAATACGAGACACGAAAAAAATGTTAGAAAGAAAAAATTTTACCTCAAGAAGATCTACAAATTTTCTAAACACTATTCTTTTTATAATAGCATAGTATTTGTTTTAATGGTGAAGAAAATCATTAGAAAGAAAAAATTACATTTTCCGCAAAAACTAATCTAGATACGAAAAAATGGTTAGTGGAAAAATTGTACGTCTCAAAAATGTCCACTTTGTTAAAAGTATTTTCTAATGAGACGTATAGTTTTTGTTTCAATCGTGAGAAGGAGCCGAAGGAGCATTAACAAAGGAGAATTCACACAATCACCGGATCACGGTTAATAATGAGTTGACTTTTAATTTTGAGAGGATTTTGCACTAATGTTTCATCTTTGTAATTTTTTTAAGTTACTAATAAATACATGTTATTTGCAGAGTGCATAGTCAAGTCACAGAATCGTTTCTGCAATAAATATGTCGTTTTTCATAGGATTTTAAACGCAACGTATTTCACCATTTAGATAAAAAATTTCAAATCCAAATTTATGTTAAATGTTCTCTTCTTCATACAACTTTTTTCTCTTTTTAAAGGCTAGTACTAGTATAATGAATATATCCGACAAGCCAAATTCTTTTGTTCGAAAAATAAAAATTCACAATTTTTTTAACAACAAGGCGAGATATGAAAAAAATTTAATAAAGCAGAATTATTCCTTCCAAAAATCTAGCAAAAAAAGGTCTTTGGCATTTTTTCTTTCTGGCGTTATTATTGAAATATTCAGAAGAGTAAGAAATTTCTTTACAAACTTTTTCCTTTGAAGTCTAAATGTTCCAAGTTAGTGGTAATCAATAGGTTCCTGTTTTTAATTATCTGCCGCATAGAAGCTTGAAAAACGAGAAAAAGGTCAACAAAATTTATTTCATGGCACAAACAGATAACCCTGATTGGCAAGATATTACTATCGAAGAAGAATGCAAAATAAAAATTGCAACATGAATCACATAATTAAAAAAAATTTTATAATAATTACTACTTTCGCATATTTAGACAATAAATAAAAAAAATTACCTACACAAATTTGTTCTTCCTGTTGAGGATTTTTTGTAGAACTTTTTAAAAGGAATAACTTTTTTATATCGTGTATTATTTGTTTAATGTGAATTTTCATTTTTTAAAAGAAGAAAAATTTCCTCTCTTCAAGCCTCGAAGACAATATAAAGCTATATGGGATATTTTCATTATATTGGTACGAACTTAAAAAAATGAGAGAAAAAATCTGATGCTTTTGAAAAAATTGAGTTGGAAACTACATTTGTCCAGAAAATTCGGACGGCTAGCTAAAACTATAAAACATATTTGACTACTCATCCCGCCTCAACGAAACCGTGAAAATGACTGGGTTGACCCTTTATAAAAAATACCTTTTAAATCACATAAACTTACTCTAAGATGTCTCACAGGCCCTTCGGTATGCTAAAAATGTATTTTTTACCGATATCGACAGAGAAATTTATTGTTGGTACCGGTAGAAATTTTTTTTTGGGTACCGACAAGGAACTTTTTTGCCGTTATCGTAGGGAACTTTTTTGTGGCTACCGGCAATCTATCCACTCTGAATACTAATTTTTCAAGAAAAGAGAACATTTGTATTATTATTTATAACTGTGAATATAGGGCTTCTATTAATATATTCAGGCCATAAGAATTACCATTAATATTTTAAATGGAATATTTATCATAATTTAATATCCCTGAGTCCGTATGATCAAAAAAAAATATTTGGAATGAAAAATGCATATTTCAACCAATTTTTTATGTTATTTGTTAATAACAATTACAGTTGTTAATTAGATGGTAGAATTCATACTACTTTCTTATACTTTTGTCTCGATATGATTACGTATTTGGCTTTGATAAAAAACTATATCCTACATATTTATTTATAAAATTTGTTTACAGCCAACTTTCCATTAATTAAGCAAATTTAGGTTCGATGCGTGCGTTTTTGATTATTAAAGTATATTTGCATTGTTTGCATTTGAATAAAAAATAATCATTTAAAATTTCCTATTTTTACCGCCCGAGCTGCGAGACCCCAAAAACGAAGTTAAAAATTATGGAAAGTTTAACCGAATGAAATGGGTGATCCAAAACTATTTTTTTCAAATTGTCGTGCATATTGCTTAGAAATTCGTTCAAATCCTCAAAAAGATAAATCCAATTTTACTGTTTTGAAAAAAGGGATATTTAGAGGTGGCGCAACCCATATGAAGTTTATGGCAGATTTCCCATATAAAGTGCGTCTTTGTAAATTTTCTTGGGAATCGTCAATAATTTCTGTATTGAGTTCAAACTCAACGTTTCTGTTGACAATTAACGATGCCTAAATTAGAATAAAATATTAATATTTAAATATCGCCCCATTTAAATTGTTTCTCATACATAAAATACTACTTTATACTGATAACTATCTTCTCCTCTGGAAATTCTGGATAATTGCGATTTTTCTAGATTTTAAAACTTTTTGTCTTCTTTCTACTTAATGATCTAATAATTATTAATGAAAATTAGAAACAAATAATAAATACTAATATTAGTTTAAACAAAAAGGCTCTCAGTGGCTACCCCGAGGAAAATTTACATTCAATATTACCCGCAGAGGAAATTTTAAAGAATGTCTCAAATATCGGTCTTATTTTCGAAAAATATATTCAAAAGAGAGAGAGAGAAAGATTTTTTTAAATATGATTTTCTGTGATGTTTATTTTTTTCATAACTAAAAAGGCAAATCAATGTTAAATGTTTTTGAAAAAACTTCAACTTTATAGCGCTTATCGAAGAGAAAATAAAAAATATTTTCAAGAATATATATAAAAAAACCAAAACTATCTATTAATAAAATAGCGGAAGATATAGAAGTAGTTGCTATAAACAATAATAATTTTTTTTGGTTGATTCAGAACCAATGTATTTAGATTATTATATTATCAAAAATATTGGAAATTAATCATATAAACATAATTAAATAAAGACTTCCTCAATGAATTTGAGGTAAAAAAACGTTTACAACTCAATTAAAGGAGATCATTATATATTCATAAGCAAAACCTATAGATTGGAATGAATCACTTGTTCAGTGTCTATTTACATTTTTTTATTTTGAGATTGAAAAATAATCCATTTTCACAAGAATAATTTTATGCAAAAGAGCATGTAAAAGATACAGTCATTAAAAAACAGATTTCCAAACTATCACACTTTCCGGCTCATTAAAGATATAAATATCAACGGAAAAGAAAAAAGAGGAAGAAAGAAGAAAGAGTCAGCCAAAACCAACCTCTCACTCTTTTTCCTTCTCCGTCCTTTTTATACTACTTGGGGTCCAACATGTTTTGAGGCAAATTTAGACCTACTCATCAGGGAGTAATTTATAGGATAAACTAAGGTATAATAAAAAAAGATCATGTAACTTAAAAAGAAAATATTTCAATGGATATTGTCTAAAATATGATTAATTCTAATATAGTCTATATTTTTAGTGAGAAAATGATTGTTCAATAAAAATGGTTCATTTTTAATTGTATTATTTTTTAATGATTAGATTTCCATTTTTATACTTTTTGCTCGGTTTTAATTTATAATGATAGATATTTTGAATCCTTTCGTAATGTTAAATAAAATAATAAGTAAAAAACCAGTTTTGATGAAATTCATAAAAAATGCATTTCTTTTGTAATCCAGTTTGAAATTTTGGTCAACATGTTTCGTTTTAAAAGTGGTCTGGGTCAGGATGAATTAGTGTCGCTCGTAAAAATTGAGTCCTTTATCTTTTCTATAAAAAGGGTAAAGACTACAATTTTCTATCGCATTTTCCCCCTCTAGTTACTCTCTCTTTCTCTATCTCTATCTTTCCCTCTTTATGAAACATGTATCTCTTCTTGAAAATCTGGCAATCTCTAAGAATTTTTCTTTCTGTTTTTAAAGTTAGTTTGCGTCGGGTTTTTACACGCTGCGCACTAAATATTTCTTTTCTTTCGTGTTAATTTTTATTTATTTTATGTGAAAACAATACATAAACTAGAGTTTTTAAAGTGCTTTTTGTTAAAATAATCGTTATCATTGATAGGACATTCTAGTCTGTGTTTCTAAACAGTTGCAAATGAACACAGGGAGTTAATCATTTTTTATACACAATTACTGATAGAAAGACGAAGTTGGCTTAAAATAAATAATAAATTAATAAGCAAATAAGAGTGTGCTAGAATTTGATTGTTTTTCGGTATTATAAAATGTTTTTCATTGAAATTAATAGAAATTGGGATAATAGGATTGATGTTATTGGAGGGCCTGTGAAAAATATAAAAGAATTTTATACTATTAGTAAAGAACTAAAATCTTCTATATTACAAAAAGAATTTTTGATAAAACGCAAAACTCATGGAGTGTTTCCTAAAAAGATTTTTGGCATTTTAGCAATGTAAAATTGATTTTTTTATCTGTTTATAAGAATACAGCACGTGATAAGTTTTAATAAAAATTCTAGGTTTTCTAAAATGTTGTACCTCGACTTCAAATTTTAGCATGACCTAGGAAAATTGTTGGAAAAATCTAAAAATTATACGACGTAGAGCCTGAAATTTTATCTTTAATTTGAGACAAAGAAACTTGAAAAATCTTCATCGGTTCTCGTGATACCATTAAAAATGTTCAATCGTATCTGAGTTGAGTTTTAGTCGACGATCACGGTTCTCGGCCGGTCTGCTGCTCGCCTCC
>JAAAKG020127063.1:0-14841 GCA_010014905.2 Druon quercuslanigerum
TATGTATTCTTATTTATAAGGATTTTTTTAATTACTTTGCGCTATATTTGATTCTATTAACATATTATGCAATTTTTACAATATTTGCATTCTAGAAGCATTATATGACCATGAATTATACACTTGGCCGTCAGTTATATGAATGAAAATAAAGTTTTCCTCTTAAGTGAATATTTAAAGAAGCATTTTATCTGATTTTTGATAACAAGAAGTTATTTAGTGTTCATATGTCAGTCTTTTCAATAAAGCAGAAAGTCTCACTCTTCACGAGATTTAAAAAAAAGTACATTCTTCAGGAAATTGACTCTTTTAAACAGTTTGTTCTCCTTTTTTCCGTACATCATTACTATAGGTCTACTGGAAAGTTAAAAAAATCTTTTAAGTTCAGTTATATTCATTTAAATACATTCTATTTATTTAAATAAATTCTATTTGTTTAAATAATCGGTTTTTCTCAAAAATTCATCTAAAATCTGTTGTTTGAAACCGGAATGGCAGTATATTATCTCAAAAAGACTTCGGTGGTTTCAACAATTTGTCCTATTGTTTGAACAATCAATTGTTCTCATCAATATTCGAGTTTTTTCAGATTATGGTAAAAAAGACAGCTTTTCTTGTCTACATTGTCAAGAAAATCCTTAATTGTTTGATCAAATTCAATTTGTTCAAACAATTTTTTTTGTTAAATGCGCCTAAAATTCTGTTTGCTTTTTTAGACCGGACTAGCCATCTGTTATTTTCAAGTGATATTATTCATACTTTTAAAAAATTTCCATTTTTAAATAATAAAATAATTATTTATTTTCAACATTCGATTAATAATTCAAGAAAATTACTATTTTATTACTTACATTTCTTTCTTCATTTTCAGTCTACAATCTACATGTTCTACCACTGTGCGTCGCGAGATAGAGTTGATTTGTTAATGTCTGGAAACTTTTCCCTGTACTCTCTAACAAAATGCAATGGGAATTGTTTTTGATCCTCATCTCTCGTTATGAAATTGTTGAAATCAGGCATTAATTTGACACCTCTCTCTCGTTAATATCGTTGACCACTTTGAGATGAAAAAAAAATTTCTTCCTATTTTCATAGGCTGCATTCCCCATCCAGTGCGAAGCGTCTTCTTTTAGGAAGGATGTTTCTATCTGGAAAGCTGAAAAGAATTTCATTGAATCTTTAGAGGTGAAGTATTCAATTTCTTTATTGAGCAGTTCCGTGCACTTTTGTGCTTGGATACGTTTGTAATCCATAATTGGTTTCTTAGAATCTTGGGATAAAGCCTGAACCGTCAAATTTTTTCTCACTGCTGGAATTTCATTGTGGAAGAAAGCTAACGCAGCAGTTTCCGGTACAAGGTACCAATGATGTAAGTTTAACTTTTCCAAGATAGCAGTGAAAATTTCTCGATCTTGCTTTGCAAAGAGATGAATTGATTTCAACATCTAAAGGTCTTTCGGTGGTGCCTCGGCAGGAAGATGTGCATTGATCCATATTTTATTGTAAAGTTTTTCTAGAAATATACAAATTCCGCGGCAAGCCTTCAGATCACTGCTAGACAGAGGATACACGTTTCGAAAGAGGAATATTTTAAGTATATAAAGGGTTTTTGCCAACCAACTAGCCTGCTGCATTGCTCCAAGAACTCGAAAGAAAATCCTCGTGGTGGAACCTCTTCTAGTAAAATCACAACAAGTTCTAGGAATTCTCGTTTATCTTTTTGACAGTTTTGATAATGGAGCTTTCCTTTCGCAAAAAAAAGTTCATCTACTTTACCTCGCAGAGCTTTTACCACCAACCGATCTGCTGCTCCAGACAGGGATTTCGTCTGATTTATGGCTTGAGTATCCTCTTTTTGCGTCTGTAATCATTTATACATCTATTTATTTCCTCATTGCTAAGACCTGTCATGTTCAACGTTCTTCTGTACGCTTCTTTGTTTGTTCTTTGGGCAGCCGCAATTTTATCATTCCAACATGCATCACCAGTCATTCTTCCTACAATCGCAGTACCACACACTTTTATCGCACATCTAACAATGATATCCCGGAACATAATCCATGCGCCTTCTTTATCTTTATTTCGAATAAGCGCTTCCCAAGCTTCCTTCTCTTTTTTCAACATCCCCGACCTAAGTTAATTTTGGAGATCAGAAGGTAATAATCGGTATTGCATTCAGAACCCCTCATGACCCTTGTATCTTTGATTAGCTCTCTTAGTCTTTCATCCGCAACAACAAGGTCAATTATACTGTGGCTATTTTCTTTCGACTAGGTGTACATGTGGATCATTGTAATTCCCCAAAATTACCTAGTACTTTTTATGTATCCTGATTTTGTATGCCAACCCATTTTGACGAAATGTGAAAAATAAATAAAAATTGTATTATTTGAACAATAGAAATTATTTCAAAATATGACTAATGTCACTTAAAAGTAACAGTTGATCAGTCCAATCTAAAAAAATCGCAGAATTTTAGGTGAATTGAACAAAAAATTTTTGTTTCAACAATTAAGGATTCATTAGATAATCAAAACAATATACCTTGAAAATAAAATCTATAGGTTTATTACAAGAAAAGCTGACTTTTCTACCCACACTGTTAAAAATAATATTAAATTTATTATATTATATATTAATATTTTATATTATTTTATTTTATATTATTTATATTATATATTACTATTTTATATTAAAATTGATATGTCAAGCACATGAAATCGCCATTAAGAGCGTGTATATTAAGTTTTGCATACATCTATGCTAATCACTTACAAGAAAAATCTGATAATTCCAGTTTTCACAAATTAAAAAACAGTTTAGCAGTAATTTTTGATTCTGAATAATAAAACAAGATACATTCTTCAAGCTGAGCAAATAATAATTGAGTCGACGAATGTTAGGTTATTACTTCATTTTCGAATATTTGACCAGATTTAATAAAATAAAAGCAGTTCGAGTTTTTACGTACACTGCTTAACCGCCATGCATATTAAATTTAATACTCATGTATATTAAATTAACTAAAAAATGTATGCTACATTTCGTTAGCGGCAGTGCATATTTGTTTCACACACATGTGTATTAAACCTTGTACAGATTTTTCTAACAGTGTAAATTTGAAAAAAGTTGAAAATTGATAAAAATAATTAATTCCTTAATCAATAGGAAGAAATTGTAAAATAAGTAAAGTCTGTATGAGAGAAAAAAAACAGATTATTTAAACAAATATAATTTCTTTAAATAAATTTAAATTAACTGAAAAGTATTTGTAAACATTCCCATAGACCTATAGTAATGATTTCGAGAAAAAAGGAGAACATTCTGCTCAAAAGAGTCAATTTCCTGAAGACTGCACATTTTTTTATTTAAGGGCACAAGAGGCACCATTTTATGAAAAACAATTTTTTTTAAATACGGGATTACTTTTTATGTATTTCAAAACAATTTAGGGGGATCGTTTGCATTTATTTATAAGTTTTCTGTCCTGTAAAATTCAACTTTGACGCATTATGTCCCTTTCTTCGCAGACGGACACATATTTATAATTAGAATTTCATAAAAGAAGAATTGCAAAAAAAAAAGATTTTAGAAATCTCATAGCTTATTCCAGGAAGTCATTTGGTTAAAGTAGGTGAACTGTACGCAAACAGCATTCGGAAATCATTTCCTATTCGTTTTATTTTTCCGGGTCTCAATTTTGATTTGTTTGTTTGACCTGTTGCATTAAGAAATCATTTTCTATTTGTTTTATTTTTCCGGATCCTAATTTTAATTTGATTATTCGACCTATTTCGTGAGGAAAGCATTTCCTTTTTGTTTCATTTTTCCGGATCTTAATTTTAATTTAAATATTCGACCTATTTCGTGAGGAAATCATTTTCTATTTGTTTTATTTTTCCGGGTCTTAATTTTGGTTTAATTGTTTGACCTGCTTCTTTATAGTTTCATAGCAAATAAAAAATGAGGAAACCTTAGTCATCGCACAGTAAGTCGTACCTGCGGCCGTGATAACGTCGACAAATTGTCAGATCCAATTTTAAAGATTCTTCAAAAATCCGTATTTGTCATCTTTCTTTCGCAGAAATGCAGATTTTTCGGGGTATCTTTATCTTTGCATTTGCTAAATTGCTTCACGTAGAATGTAAGTGTTATTGTTTATAATATTTATGTTTATCACAATTATTAAGTTTTTTTAAAAATATACAAAATGTGCACAAAATAGTACACATCTATGAAAAGTAGATATGGAGATAGAACTGTTTCATACCAGACTCAGCGATCATTTCGAACTTTGTCCCTTTAATTTAGGACGCTCTGAACAATAATATCTATGTGTAAATGTTGATAAAAGGATACTTATCCATCGGTGTTGCTTCGCATGTTGCTTTTCATTCAGGTGAGAAGAGTTACAGCGAACCTTGAGGACTGCTTGACAACATGCTTAGGGATCATGCCAAACTCTCTTTTCCACTGATATTTTATATTTTAGGGTCCCCTGATCAATAATATCTAAAACTAAAGGTGGAGAGATGGACAGTTTTTTTCGGTGTTGCAACGTAGGTCGCCTTTCATGTACATATCCAATCTAATTAAACAGGTCCTATTAACCACATCGTCAAGAATAAAGTATCAGAAGTGTGTCTCGGGGTAGTCTCCTCTATTGATAATGTGGTTCCTAAAGGTTTAAACTTACTATTTACGAATATTTACAACTATTTACATAAAGTCTTATATCTATCTAGTTCCTTAAATCAAGCGAGTGGTCTTAGTCTAATTATGCTATTACATATCCATTACTTACAATCTTTACGCTTCTAATATAGGCGACTTCCGTTTCCTTATTCTTCCACTTTTTTGTCCTCAAATTTACCATTTTTTCACATGAATTCTTTTATTCACTCCCATTCGCTGCCCTTGCACCCTCCAAATCCTTCATCCAATGTCCCCCTAATCCATTCTCTCCTAGAATCTCAACCGCATTCTCTTGCCAGCTTTCTTTATCATCATCCATTCCTCTTCTACAACCTTCCCATACGTGCTCCCATATTTGCTCCTACTATTCACATATTTTACACTTTCTGTTCTCTTCCTTTTCCCAATACCTCCCCTCTGTTACCTCGTTTCCCAGTCTAAATCTTGCTATTCTGGTCCACCTTCTCTCCCCCTAACCCTTCTCTGAATACTTAGCTAAACCTTACCTTTTTATCACCTTATACCATTTATTGTATTTTGATACCTCAATTATCTGCCATCTTTCTATTAATTGTCTTTCCCTGTCCTTTTTTTCCAATTCTTCATGTTTTACTCCAGTCCCGTCTTCCATGTCTCTATCATTCAAGAACTTCCTCCTTTCTTCTTCCCATCTCGTTAATTCTATCGCCCTCCCTCTCCTCTCTTCTACTTCATCAAACACTTTCTCGCCAACTGCCCTCCCTTCCCCTCCCTCAGCTTTGTTTTAAATTTCTGTGCCCTCTTTCCCGCTTTAATACTTAATTTATCCCTTTGCTCTTCTTCTCTCACCATATATCCTGGCGTCCTCCAATATACCCCGAATGTCCACCTTATATACCTTTTTTGTAAACTCTCAATATCTTTCCTTTCTCTCCATCCCTATATCTCAGCCCCATAACTTAATACCGGCCATACCGGCGTATCAAATAACCACATTCTCCTTCTTCAATTTTTTTACCTTCTTTTTCCGATTACCGATATCTGTTTTATTACCCCTGCTGCTTTTTTCATCCTTTCTCTCATATGAACTCTATCATCTCCATTCTTTTGCAAAATATATCCCAAATATTTAAACTCCTTCACTTCTTCTTTCTCTCTTCTTTCCTCTCTTTCTTATCTTTCCCTGTTATACATTCATTTCTCACTCTCGTCACCATTCCTCCTATTGCTCTGTCCTTTTTATTTTTCCTCTTTGCATTTTGAACTTGCCATTTGTAACCTCTTGGTAATCTTCCCCTTACTCTTTCCCATCCCTTTTCATCTAGCCACTTCTCCATCATTATTACAACATCCCATTGTGTCAAATTTCTCATAAATTCCTTATCCTATTTCTTCTATCCTGCTACATTCCAGTAATATATCCTCCATTCTTCCCTACATTCGTTTTTTGTCTCTTTTCTCCTCTTACTATTGCTTATTTTCCTACCTCTCATTCCTTCCTCTCCTAGTTTCCCTAACCCTCATTTCTTACTTACTCTTCCCTTTCTTCATCCCAATCCCACCATACTTCGTCTATCTGTATCCTCCCATATTTAACCCATGTTCTTCTTCACTTTTTTCTTTCCTCTTCCGCTATTTTCCTTAACTTATATTGCATCCTCCTTTGTACCCATGTCAAATCATCCTCTATTATCTCCAAGCTACAATGTAAAATCCTCTTCTTTGCCATTAATTCCCTCCTATCTTCCCATTTCTTTAGTTTCACTAGTACCATTCTCTCCCCTCTTAGTTCTTCTCTTCGTATACCTCGCACTTCCTCTATCTCTACTTTTGCATTAATCCTTTTTAGTACTTCTTCCACTCCCTCCTGCACCTCCTTCCCCTCTAATCATGTACCTTTTATCACTACGTTTCTTTTTCTTTTTTCCCTCTCTTTTTTTTCTATTCTTTGTTCTATTTTTCTCAGTCTTTCCTTATCCGTATTCCCACTCACTCCCCATCAAGATCCTGGTTCGAGCTTTTCATCTTTCTAATTCTACCTTGCATCCCCTCTAACTTTTTATTATTATCCTCTTGATTCTCTAGCTTTTGCTCCAATAACTCCATCCTCTTTTCTAACTTTTCCCTAACTTCTTCCCATTTCTTAATTTTTTTTCAAAGTTCAGCCATTTCCCGCCTAATTTCTTTCCTTAATTCCTCTCCCCTTTTTTCCTGCCTTTCTTCATGAATGTCCATTACTTCCATTATGACTTCGCGAATTTCTTGCAGTCTTTTCTCTTTCTTCTGTTCTTCGGATTCCTCGTCGTTTCCTTCAGCCCCTCTCTTACTTTTGATAAAGACCTCAATCGATCGTACGCTTGTTTCTTTTAATCTCTTCTTTTCTATTGTTTTTTTATATTTCCCCCATCCTTCTTTCTGTGTACTAAACACTTCCTGCTCTAATTCCGAGTTTTTCTCGATGGCACCCTTTTTGCTATCCATGAATCAAATTTTAATTACAAACGTGCCCGCCTTCTATCCTTCCCTGCCTCTATCTGTCGTCGTGTTCTAATACCTGTTTTGTCTTTCTTCGTCTCTACCCAACCCTGCTACTACTAACCCGATCAACTCAGTTCTCCCACCCTGTCATAAATCTCAAACCAACCTAACCTCAACTGTCACACAAATCTGTCTCAATCCTCAAAAATATCCTTATCCCCTTTTCAATTTCACAATTCCTCAAACAATCTATTTAATCCGAACCCTTCTCTACACTTGCACAATTTACTCACCTCAAATTTTACCAAAATTATCGGAGAAACTCAGCATCCACAATTCCAGCCACCTTACACTTTCATGCCGGAAACGGAAGTGCTGCCTCAGGGTAGTCTTATTATTGTAAAGAAATTGGTAGTTTTTGGATTAGGCTGACAAAATCTAAATGTTATTAAACATCACCAATTGTACGTACTTATTCAAATTTATTAATCAGGTCCTATTTACCATCTCGTCAAGACTGTGATATTGAGTGAGTGTCTGTGGGTAGTTCAGCTTCCATAAACAAATCGATTAATGGTTTTCGGATCATAGTAACATAAACGGAATTTTATTTTACATCACCAAGGGCTTCATTCCTCATTCAAAATAATTAATCATGTCTTACCAACATGTCCTGTCAATTGCAGTTGACGGAGAACTGTAAAAGGAACAACTGTGGACGAGCCCATCTGTGCACGTTGTTGGCCATAGGCACGTCTTTGAACAGGGCCTATGGCCACCGATGTGGATAAGAACGATTCTCTTACGTTTTAATTTGATTAAAAATATGGCACGTGATATTTTTTTATGAACCATAGTCTCCTTTGTTTGTCTATTTTCAAACTTTTGATTTTGGAAATCAGTTGTCATAACGAAAAAGCCTCCTTTAAACAAACTTTCAGATTTCGGACATCGGTGGCTTGATGTTAAAGGGGCCTGATTTTAGCGCCCTGTAGTTAAAGTTAGATTGTAAAGTAAAGTAATTGTTTTATTTTTACAAATTTAGATGCGGAGGGAGCTTCTGATGAAGAAAGGTCAATCAGACGGAGAACAAATCCTAATGGTGGTACAACTGGCTATAGTTTTCTAAGACTTGGTCCTCCTAATCTTTCAGTTGAAAATCTAGCAGCCCTAGAAGGACCTGTCTACCAAACAAATCGACACAGAGCTGCTCGTGAGTATGCTATTCGAAAGGATACTACTGCTTACTTACAATTTCCGAATAACACTTATTGTTAATTCTCTTTCGCTAAATCTCTTTCTGCTTTAACGAACACATTCTCATCGACTATCCGGCTCTTCACACTGGTGAAGTTTTCTAGTGAAATTTTCTATATTACGTTCAACTTTATTATAATACGTGTACATTGTTGCTACACCATTGTTCGGGAATAATTTTTCATTTATTGCAAAATAGAACACAAATTTGATTTTTTATTATTATTTTAATATCTGTTCTAGAGAAAAGGTTGTTTTTTATTTACATAATTTTTTTATTGTAATAAATATTCTTATTAAGTAATGGCCTATTGGATAAAAACCAAAATTTTTTTTATTAAGTTAATCTCTTTAAGGCTTCGATGTGTTAAAAAAAGTTCCAGATTTAAATTCTTTTGAAGCAGTGAGGTTGCAATTTCTTGAGACTGTGAAATAGGCTAATCACACAAAATGATTTTATTTTAAGAATACAACACAGATAAAACGCACCTTCACCTTCCTTCTTAATTATTTCCTAATATTAAAAGCTTAAAAAATTTGAGTTCCGAAAATAAAAAATTATTTAATAAGAGGAATATATATGCATAAAACTTTTACAAAAAGTTAAATAAATTTAAATATTATTTTTTAAAGGCGTGAGGAATGATATTATGATTTTCGTACAGTTTTTAGTTTATTTTTTTTAACAATTTAAAAAAAGTTAATTTGTTAGGAAAATATTTCCTGTCATAGCTTGGTTCCTCATGAATTTTATCTTGTTTCCGGCACAAATTCGCTTTGTACATTATGTATATAGTCAGCTGTTCAAACACAATAAACTTTTAAAAAATGGAAAAACTTTAAATTTATGTTTTTTGTAAATAATAGAAAAATTGTCGTCCTCTTTTCTCACATAAAAATTATTACCCCCTTATTTATATTGAAATTGCTTATCAGACTTAAAATAATATAGAAAATTCTGGATTCCAGTAAGTTAAGTTTTTAAACTTGAATTTAGTATAAATGTTTTTTTTTTATTTAGAACAATATTTTGTAGGAAAATAATAAACTTTTTGCTAACCTAATTTATTTATGACAAAGATGAACATCAAGTTTTTACAATATTTTTAAAGAAAATAATATTGATAAGCTCTTTTCATCCGCATTTACTGGAAAAGAATTTATTTATGTTTAAAAAATGCAAAATTTTTATTTGTTAACATAAATTATTAAAGTAAGAAACAATAATAATTGCTAACAATATTTTGCATCGGTATTAGCCTAATAAACTATTAAGAGGCATACGACAAAAAAAGAAATTTTTTCTACAAAAAAATATTAACATTTCCCATTTGTTCCATTTGAAAATTTAACTTAAAAATCTTTCTTTTATCATAAATTAATTTTATAACTAAACATTTGATTGCATCATGTTTGTTTGAACATCAATCTGCTTAAGTTAAAAATTTTACTAATTTTTTCAAAATTGCTGTATTTTGTTGAATCTTTCTCTGTTATGTTGAAGAATTGGGTTTAAAAAAATTGATAAAAAATTAATGTTTTAGATTGAGAATTCACGAGTATTTTTTTAGGCTGAAAATATGTTTTTTATTAAAAATTAATATTTCAATTGCGAATTTAGCTGAAATTATTTTCGAATTTTTTTATAGATATTTAGGTTACAAATTAAATTTTTTTTTTGAGAACTTGTTCTTTTGTCACATTTTGGATTTGAAAAGTCAACTGAAATCTTTCTTAAATAAATATCACCCGTTTTGTTTAAAAATTCGAATATTTCATGAAAAGTTTACCTTTTGTTTAGAAATCATAAATTCACGTAGAAAAGTTAAACTGTATGGATGAAAATTCAATTTTTTTTTATTTTGTCTTTTCGATTTAAAAATTTATCGTCTTATGTAAAATCTAATTTTTCTCGATTAAAATTCAAGGGAAAAAATGTCCCAGGAAAAATAAAATAATTTTGAAAATGATTCATGGTATTATTTTTGAAAGCCATAATTTACGTACAGTAATAAAGGGGGGGGGGGAGCGAGTGTATTTTGTGACGGTTTTCTCATCGCGTTTAAATATTAGATTTGCAAAAGCTGCCTTTTTCCTATTTTAAATCAAGATAGTCCCTGTGCAGCCCCTAAATATTAATTAGTTTTATTTAAGTTAAGAGATTTTTTATAACACTCTAATGATTTCGGCCTATTTTTATGCCTATATTTTTTAGGCCCGCAATTCCGTTTTTCTCACGGTGTGAGTAGAAAGTACTTTCTACTCCCTAGGGAGTAGAAAAATGAAGTCATCGAAAGAATATGAATTGTGTTAACGTTAGTGTCGACACAAACCATATTTCTGTAAAGGTTATTGTCTGTAAGGAGGTTAGTACCGGGAAGCAGTGGCGCCATCTCCACAGTGAGAAATTCTGCTATTCGTCAAAATATGGCGCGCGATTTAAAATCGAATTAATTTCATTTGATTTTGAATCGCGTGCCGATTATAGCCAATAGCAGAATTTTTCCAGCTGGCAGCAGGCAGCCAACTTTAAAATCACTATGCCAACCTCGTATTTCGTGTAATTTCGTGTTTTAGTGCCAGCGTAAAGGTCGCAATAGAGGTTAACGATTGGTTTTTTGTTTCCTAGCTTAGAAAAAATATTTTTTAAAAGTGCTTTTCTCTGCTGCTTCAAAAAACGAAATAGCGGAACCGACCCATAGATATGAAACTTGCCTAAATCATAGGAAATGTTAAAAAAAGTATCGTTTATGACTCGAAGGAGATCGTTTCTACGGTTCGGGAACTTTTTTTAGGACTCGGCTCCGCCTCGCGCTCGACTACGACTCGTCCTGAAAATATTTCCTTCACCATAGAAACAGAAAGATATTCGCCTAGTTATAGAATATACTTTTTTGGCTTTTAAAAAATCAATAAGGTGAGAGCAGAGAATTTCTTATACTTGTTTTCTTTGTTACAAAATTAGATGCTGAAGGATCGACTGGAAATCAAAAGCCGCGCGGACAAAGACAGAAATCTGTTGGGATTATTGAACATGATTTGTTTCCAGTTAATTCTCCTGCTCCAGTCCCTTCAACCTTTCCAGGTCCTTCATCTCTTCCAGTTCCTTCATCTTCTCCAGTTCCTTCATCTTCTCCAGTACCTTCATCTTCTTCAGGTCAAAATGTACAAGCAGCGCTTCATATTGAAGAACAATCCGACATTATCATAAAATTGTCAGATGGTAATTCTGGTGTTGGTACCATCATATCTAGTAGATATCCCATGGGTGAGATTCCTGATTGGATTTTCACCAAAACGCCCAGTAATTACTACGAGGTTTTTATACTAGCTCCAAATAAAGGTTCTTGGATTGGCACAGCCGTATATTATATGCACGATCCCGATACCCGTAGTAGATTTGGTAAAGAAGGCGTAGAGCCTTACCCACGAAGGTTTTTTGTAATCGCACCCAATGAGTTTCAACTATGTACATTACTAGCCCCTTTCAAGTTACGACCAAAGGGCCAACTATTTGCACCAAAGGATAAAAACAGACACCACGTTTTTATAAGAAATAAAGACGGAGAAGTGTACCAAGGAATGTTGAGAAATCTTGTACAGGAAATTCCTATGTATAATTGGGCAAAACATTACAGACAGTTCGTTCTTGGCCATCATTCCTAGTTCTCATGACTAGCTAAAATGAAATTGAGAAATTAAGAGCTGTAAGCACCAGATATTTTGGATGCTTTGACTAGAATCTTTGCTACTATAACGTGATTACTAGTCACGTGTATCATATTTTGAGTTTCTGATTTCAGTAAATAGTAGACGTAGTTAAAAATGTCCTTAACTTTATGAGCGCGTGATGATTCCAAGGGCCTTGACTTCACCTCGGGTTGGGTGTTTTCTTCTTTCAACGTCTTCAACGTAATGAATGGCAAGTAAGAATATTTAAACTCGTCTGCTATTTTCATTTTTTTCTAGATTGCCTCGCGAATCGATTGGTGATGAACATTCTAACCTCAACAAAGAGAAACATTCTATGATTTTGCGGAAAAGCTAAAAAACCTCTAGAAGTATATAGAATAAAATAAATTATCTGCTTCGAAATTTCTGTGTTCAATTATTTATTTTCATTAATAATCGTATATTTGATAGAAGGTTTTTAACTCTTCAATTTCCAATTGATACTTTTCTCGGTACAACTATAAACGATTTTTCGGTACAACTATAAAAGTAGTTGAGGACATTTTGAACTATTCACAACCACGTTCCCAGTACCCGAAATTTCTCTCAGTGGAACTTAGTGATTGTGAATGCTCTTTCGTTAAAGCTCCTTCGGCTTTAACGAACATATTCTCAATACCCGAAATTTTTCTACAGTATGTTAAACTTTATTATATTAAATTTATATTGTATTAGTTTAGTAGTAATCTTAATTCGCAGGCAGCAACCCCAAAAAATATTGTTTCAACAAATGTATTTTATTACAGTTCATTATGTGTATTGATATTGAAACAGGTATATTTTTACTGTCAAAAGCAGTCCAAAGTGTTTTATTGTACCCTTTGTAGCTTGTGTTGTGTTTACAAAGAAAATTATTTTATTTTAAATGTAATTCTTTAGAATTAAGAAAGAGGCTACGTGTCATATCCAAAAATAATTTATGAGGAATTAGCTTATGTTTTTTTGTTGGAAAATCTCTATTTTCCCAGTAAAACAAAAACTATGTGTTCTTCAAAAAATGCTTCATGCTTAGTTTGTAGATCATTTTTGGATAAGTAATTTTGTCCTCCTTATTTTTTATAATACCTTGTGTTGTCTCTCCGTAAAAGTTTTTTTTCTTTTTAATGTTATCCAATTTCGTTAAGGTCTCTTTATAGAATGCTGAAAAAATTAATATTTAAATTATGATTTAATCCAGCATAAAAAAGAAACATAATTCAATCGATGTTGTATATTTTGAACAAGCAAAGTGAAATAAAAACATTATCTTCAAAGAATTTATAGGTTTTTATTATAACCCAGTCTATAGGCTTAATATTTCTTATTATAAATTAATATTTTAGGCTTAAAATGGTTACAGTCCAATATGTCAAAGGCATTTTTGGTTATATTTGGATTTTAATTTTTGAATAATTAACGAGTTTTCAAAGGGATTTTCTTAAAAACTATTAATGGGGTTGGAAAAGTGTGTACAATACAAATGCATATTTTGACTGGATCTACAACTTAATGTTCAGAATTCGTGAAAATAAAAGCAAGAATCTATCGACCAAATTTGGACAGTCGCCATAAGATTCTCCCATTGCAATCTGAAAAAAAAATCTTTTCAAAGAGAAGAGAAAAATTTATTTCCCTTACTTAAGAAAAATAAAAAAGAGCAAAAACAAATGAGATGACAACAACATATAAATAAGATAAAATTTTAAACAGACAGAAGCAGCAACGCAGCCGTAATTCATACATTATTAGAAGTTAAATAGGATTTTAACTTTAATATTGATCTTGCAAATAATTATTTTTCCTAATAAAAATTGAAGTGTTTTAAGTTAGATTTAAGTTTTAAACTAAAAATGTTACATCTTGAGGCACGGCGTTAATTATAATTGTTAGTTTGTAAAATAAAAAAAGTGTTAAGAGTACTCGTTCTACTAAGTGGACATATTATCATCTTACACTAATTACCTATTGTGCGTTACCACCGTTTCATAGCTCGATTTCAGAGCCCTTTTATATCAGCCAAAAGGAGAAAAAAATATTAATCAGGATTTGAAATACGTGAAACATGTCAGCAGGCCCACACCGTATTTCACGCTTTCGTTATCATTACTTGCTGTTGAGCGCAATTTAATTTTTTTGTGGAGTGATGAAGCGCATTTTTTAGTGCTTCGGAATATGCCATAGAATATTGAAAAATAATAATAAGAACGCGAGATACGTGAAGCGTGTCTTTAGCCCACCCACCTCATTGCACTCTCATTATCGGTACTTGCAGTTGAGCGCAATTGAAGTTTTTGGTGGAGCGATGGAGCGCATTTGAAGTGCTTCAAAACGAGCCAAATAGTATTGAAAAATATTAATTAGAACTCGAAGTACGTGTTACGTGTTACTAGCACCCCCTACCTCATTTTCCGCTCTGGTTATAAGACTTGCAGTAAAGCGCAATTAAATTTTTTGGTGGAGCGATGGAGCGCATTTGAATTGCTTTGAAATTAGCCAAAGAGTATTGAATAATAGTAATTAGGACTCGAGATACGTGTAGAGTGTCACTAGCCCCCCACCTCATTTCCTATTATGGTTATAAGACTTGCAGTTAAGCGAAATTGAATTTTTTGCTGAAGCGATGGAGCGCATTTGAAGTGCTTCGGAACGAGCCAAATAGTTTTGAAAAATATTAATTAGAACTCAAAGTACGTGTTACGTGTTACTAGCTGCCCCACCCAA
>JAAAKG020127074.1:0-14841 GCA_010014905.2 Druon quercuslanigerum
GTACATAGAAAAATTTCCAGAGGTACCGGCTCAGGGATCGAACCCCGGACCTCTGAGGTGAAGTCCGAGCATCTAACAACTGAGCCACCGAGGCTCTTTATTATTATTATTATTATTATTATTATTATTATTATGACAGCATCAAGCCGTTTCCCTTTAGGGGTAGACGTGCCTCACTCGATGGGGAAGGGGGTAGTGTGAGGAAGGGCTTATAGAATTTTTATATTAATCTAGAATTCTCGTATTATTTATTTAAATAACATGTTCATTCGGTAAAACTGCTCCGATGTTGATACCCCAATCGGGCTACAGATCATGTGGCCGTATAAATAGAAAAAAGAATAGGATAGCGACATGGAAGGGAATTCCCAGTTCCCTTATAACTCCCCTCTCTAGATCGTCCCTACATCAATGATGACGACACCCTCGATCACCTAGGGGAGGTCCAGTATTTTTCGGTGCTCGATCTGACTAGCGATTTTTACAAAGTTGAAACCCACCTCAACGATAGGGCCTGATGGACACGGTATTAAAAGGGTTGCAGGGCACTGAAATCTTTGTATGTCTAGATGTCATATTGGCCAATTCTAAGGAATATGCTTGCCCAAAAACCACGCGCAGATACGTTAATTCTTTGGCTGTCGCGCTATTATCGAAGATTTATCCTGGAATATGAGAAAAACCTGTAAACCCCTAACATACCTCCTTAAGAAGGATGTTAAATGAAATTGGTCCCGGATTGGCATGAAAATGTCCACAACCTTTGTGGCTCTTTTTGCTGCTAGCCTATTGTGCGATAACCCATTTTGAGGTAGACCTTTAGGTTGACTACCATTGCTCTAGCCTTGGAGCATTTCCGACCCTAGTGGTAGGGTCAAAAATTTATACATGACTGTGACCACGCACCAGCTCACTAGATAACTCATATCAATAATCACGGCCGCCTCACTGCTTCATTGGCGACATACATTTTTAAATTACTAATACAATTTCAAATACAAGCAGGCAAAGCTAAATGAGGAAGTAAAAGCGTTATCGGACAATACTTATGGCAATTCTGCTAACATTTCGGCTGCTAACAGGTATCCTGCGAACCTAAGTGGAACTCTACGCCCTCGGACACCCACTCAACTGACTAAACTCTACTGAAAGAACCCATTCGCCAAAGGAGTCTCAGGGGTTACTGGCCCTAACCCGAGTGGAAGCTCTCTAATAAGGCACCAAAAGAAAAACCCACGTACCAAGAATTTCCAGTAACGCGGTTTGTGTCTGATCCCAGGAAAAGAGGTCTATAGCACCAGGGTAACCGAAACCAGCAGTATCCAGGTCAGCAGTCTTCATGCTTGTGAGGAGAGTTAAGGCCACCCCTCCACCATCAATCGACCACCCCGTACCAGCCTCTAGAAAGCGAGGGAGACCAAAGAAAATAAAAACTCCAAAAAGCGAATCTGATGTGGCCAGCGCGTCCTCAGTAGAAGCTCCACCACTCGAATTGGAGGAAACCTCTGTAAGTAAGCGTATGACAGAAAGAAGGGAGGAAAAAGATTTCTAGTCATCAGAATTGAATGTTCAACCGAGCGTTCTTTGGATGACAGCGATTCTGATCCGAATCCATGGTTCCTTCCCTTGGAAGGCACCATCGTAGACGTATATGTAGATGTTCGTGAAGTTACCATGAGAGTGAGGAACCGAAGGTTGAGATAGGTGTCTGGTTTAGCCCAAAATAATTCCTTTGACGTATTACAGTCTAGTGAGGACTGCCAAATCAATAAAGAGGCCCAGAGGTAGCATTCATAGCTGCTAAGCGGTCCATGAAGCCGACATCAAGAAACTGGGAATAAAAACCGATTTGAAGTTCTTGGTGAACAGTGCAGGACACTAAGGAATCCTCATTAATAAAATGACCAAAAACTTGCTAGAGAAAGCATCGCGTTTCTGCAACCACCGAAGTAGTGAACCCTCTACAACCCAGCGTGATATTTATGTAACGTACGGCAGCCTTGATGTCTTTCAAATATAACTCTTAGACGAATAGCATTTTTTTGATGCACCGATTTACGTGCCAGAAAGGGCGGCAATGAGCTGAAATATTAGTTTTGGAATACAATCCACCATAGGAATAACGTGCTTTAAAATCTGAAGAATTAGAGAAAAAAATGTTATGGTCAGTAGGGGGTTAAAGCAGCTACCCCCAAAATCAATAACTATTCCAAGTCAAGCTTTAAGAAAGACCTCTAAACATCTTTGACACAATTCGACGTGCAAACATCGCTGACTTGAGATCACGAGGGATTATGAAAAAGCAATCGAATTATGTACATCTACGACTCTAAAGGAAAACAAGAGCAGGAACTATTAAAGGAATTAGAATCATTGACGCGTACGGCAAATACAACGAACACGTCTTTGTGGAAAGAGTGAAAAGCTTCCTGGAAACTTGCAAAAATCTAATCACACCAGAATCTGATAAATACTAGGAACCCAAAACAATGCAAGCCAATCCGCAGCTGAAGACGGAATTATTGGCCAAGGAAGCTCTTGGCCACACTAAACGCATCGAACACCAATGCAGCAATGGCAGCAGGCGCCAGATCTACCCCGTTGAAAAACAGCAATATAAACCCTAACCCTTTGGAAGAAGAAACGTTTTTCCACAGGAAGTCAGGACTATACCTACGAAAATTGTAACCCGGACGGACATTTAAAGCTTCACAAAAGTGTCCTTCTCCATTTTCCTTTTCCTAAGTTAACGTGGATCTACCCTGCATCAACGCATACCTACATACCGAGGAATTCTTGCTAAGCCTCATTGAAATAAAAGCAAAGTTGGTTAAACTCAGCGAAAGAGGACCCAAATTTCTACACGAATGAACCGAACCTCTGACTTATAAAAGAGACAATAAATCTCACTTTATTTCTGAAGATTGCAAATGAATGAAAAATATCGAAAAGTAGACTATGTCGACTGGTATGACGTAATCAAAGGACTAAAGTACGTTCGCAGTACCTTAGGACGAGACAACCAAACCTCTTACCGCGTGGCAAAATCTGGATAAACCCTAGGTTTTGATTCGCTAAAAAAAATGGCGGGGCTACAAATGAGCGTTTTCCAGGATAACAGTATCGCTATTAACCTCTGCCACAGAACAGTAGAGGCTTCACCTCCCCTCTACAAACACTCCGAATTATGGCTGAAGATCATAGCTAAATATTACAGTAGTCTATTCGGCGTTCACAAAACTTTCCGGGTTTTCTTTTAAAAATTTCAGACTCAATTTGAAATGGAATTTTAATGAAAAATGTTATGAATCAAAATGTAATCATTCTGAAAAGTACATATACTTATGTTAAAATCAGTTCCCACACATTGCTCTCTGGGGTTGGATGTGGGGGAAAGTTCGAATCTCTAATGAAAACCCCTATTTTTTGTTGCATATTCAAGTAAAGAAAGAAAATTATTTTTTATAAAAGCTGATAATGATCGCACCGCAATCAGTCTTAGGAGGATGTCTTGCATCCGTGGGCACATACACTGATAAAAAGGAGAGACAACTAAAAATTCCTGAAATTCGGAAAAGACGTGCTGGTGAGGAAACGTTTTACAAATAAAACAAAGGGGAAATCCTTTACGATGATTATTTCTAATACTTTACAACATTTTGTAATGTATCTCCGATTTTTTTTTCACGAGAGAGAGAATGATACCTGGTCCATCTGGTACGCAAATACCTTCGAAAATAACCTTTTTAAATGGAAGACTTGCTGCAGCTCTTGACGCAGAGAAATTGAGTGACAGACGAGCAGTTCATATCCTTACGCATTGTGCTGATGCTCTAGGAGTCAATCTATCTTGTACTGCTTTGAGCAGATAGAATACAGGGAGAAAATTCGAGAGAAAAGTAAGAAGTTCAAGGATAAAGGAGCCGTCTTTCATTGGGACGGGAAATTGCTACCTGCACTCATTAGCAAGCAAAAAGTGAATCGTTTATAAAACTCTTTTGCAATGGGACTTCCTTAATGAGGTGAAAGCTTTCTGCTGTGATACGCCAGCTTCAAATACTGGAAAGAACAGCGGTGCTTGTAAGTTGCTACAGGTTGCCATGGGCGATGATAAAATGCTGTTTTCTTTTCGTCATCAATGGCTGAAATATACTTAAAAGCGGCTTTCGAAATAAAGTTAAGACAGACAACGGGTCCAGATATTCCGTTCTTCAAGAAATGTCAAGATTCCTGGAGTACCATGAATCACACGAAATTCCAGTCTTGAGTAGCAGATTGGTTGGTGGTAAAAGAATACGTAAAACTTCTTGTAATTTTCCTAGGAGAGGTACCAGTGCGAGCAGCAATTCGATGTTTCTGGAGCAATGCACCAGGCTAATTGGTTGGCAAAAGCCCTTTACATCCTCAAAATATTCCTTTTCTGAAACGTGCATCCTCTCTCTAGCAGTAATCTGAAGTCTTGCCGCGAAATTTGTATATTTCTAGTAAAATTTTACATTAAAATATGTTTTAATGCACCTCTTGCTCCCAAGACACTGAGAAAGACCTTCAGATGTAAAAATAAATTCATCGCTTTGCGAAGCAGGATCGAACAATTTCCACTGCTATCTTTGAAAAAATGTGCTTACATCTTTAGTACCTTGTACCGGAAATTGTTGCGTTAGCTTTCTACGACGATAAAATTCCAGCAGTGAGAAAAAATTTGATGGTTTAGGTTTTATCCCAAGAATCTAAGAAACAAATTATGGATCACAAAACGTATCCAAGCACAGAAGGGCAAGGAACTGCTGGATAAAGAAATTGAATAGTTTATCTCCAAAGATTCAATAAAATTCTTTTCAACTTTCCAGATAGAAACATCCTTTCTTGGAGAGAATGCTTCACACTGGATGGGGAATGCAGCCTATGAAAAAGGGAAGAAATATCACTTAAGACAGAAGTTAGGACGAATTAAATAATCAATTCTTTGACGAACTATTTTCTACCCCATTTTTCACAAATAAAAAAAAATTTCGATCAGCAGAAAATAAATGCTTAAGTTCTTTTTATTATAGTTTATCAACCTGTTGCTTGAATCTCTACTTGAAAATTATTTAACAGTCTCCTAAACTCATGATTTGTTTTGTGATCAAAAAAAGCAACGTTTTTATTTTCGTAACTTTTTCCATATCGTGCGTTGCGTGACTGAGTCAAGAGCGTACATGTTTTATAATTTTTGATTACTATGAATACACCTACATAGAAAGACCGACTTCCTTTTTTCTGTTTTCTAAACACATATTCCAAAGTACAGTCGAATCAAATTAGTCTCTCAAAAGTTATCTAGTATGAAGACGACGATAAAGATGACTGGTTCTTTTCGGATTCAGAGGGACTCCAAACGTAAAGATTGAAAGAAATCCGCTATATTCAATATCCATACAAAACTAATACCTTTTAATGCTGATGCAAAGATTAAAGCATACTATAAATTTGATATGAAACTGATGAGTATAATTTACAACAACAACAAACTCACAGTCACCTAGGTACAGTTGTCGAAACTCTGGCATTGAGGCTTTAAAATTATGTACACAAGTATGAAACAGTGACAAAAGTATTTTCAAGATTTGAATGGCTGTCCTAGTTTTGCGAGAAGGTTAAAATAATATTTTTTTGAAACGCTCAGCAGTGATGATTCGACAGTTATATCAGACAGTATAAAAAATTTGTGTCTAAAAACAGCGTCTAAACAAAAAGATAATGATCACGATACACATTTCACAATCTGATGAAGCGCTAAAACATTCGTTACTAATATTGTGAATGAAGTTGTTCCTCATTGCATTGAACATTTTTTCCCAAATTCGAAAATATGAGGGTTTTCTATATCCTGGTTTTTACTTCGGCGATAATCCTCAGTACTATTGGTAAATATAATAATATTATATTTATACCTATAATTTCGAGGAGAACTTTTCAAACTTCAAGCCATCCTGGCGGGTGCACGTAGGAATGTGCCATATGTGAACGTGAAAACATATGGTACATTCCCAGATGTGCAGAGATATCTTAGAGGACCTTGTGAACGTAACGGTTACGTAGCTGAGTTACGGTAAAGTGAACGCATAGTTCCAAGTTACAGCAATGAGCCTACAGTAACCCTGTGCAGAATCAGCCAGCATAAATACGAGAGTGGATCAGTTACGCGTTGGCGCAAAATCGTTTTCGGCAGTGGCCTTCTGTCGCACACGTTGAGTACCTACAACTTCTCCGCTGACGCGAATCTGGTCACACTAATTTAGGCTAACTTATTCTACGATTATTATTATTCTGTACACTGGTCGATATAACTGGGACAATAGTGACTGTTGCGGTCACTGGGTCCGCTAATGAAAATTTTCGTGTTTACATGTATTCCCAATTTAACGTACTATTCATCGCTCTTCTTAGCTTTATACGCATTTTAATGTATTTATTTATATTGTTTCATTTGTTTAAAAACAAAAGGAGATTTTGTTTAAAAACAAGAGGAGATTTAAAGGGCTTAGTTAAATTTTTTAATAAGACTTAAGGCTTATTTCTTCAGTTGTTTGAATCAATATTCAAATAAATTTGTTGTAGACTTGAATTTTTCTCATCGAAATTATATTCACTTGGTATGAAAATTTATTTTTTTAGCTGAAAATTAAACGATTTATTTTAATTGGTCAAAAGTTTATTTTTCTAACTTAAAATTAAAATATAATATTTTGTGTTAAAAATTAGTCTTTTTGGGGAAAAAATTATCATGTTTAGATAATAATTAGTATATAATTCAATTATTGCTGGTTGCGCATTTAAAAATCTGGTTCAAACATTTGTCTTTTAGGGCTTGAAAGTGAAATATTTTCGATCAAATCTTTTTCTTTATAGATTGAAACTTGTTTTTCGATTCAAGTTTTCACTGTCTGGTTGAATAATATTGGTGGAAATAATAACTTTTATACTTTTTGTTGAGAATTCATTTTTTACCGATGCAAAATTTATATATCTTTTCAGTTTTTGGTTAAATGTTAAATATTTTAATTGAAAATGTTAAGTTCCATTATGAACAGGAATGTGAATTTGCTTGTCACTGCCTTCAAACAAGATCTATTTCTTAATTATGCGTGTGTCATGCTTTCCGCGACAAAGAAGTTTTTTTATAGAAAGACGGGCAGAAGAAGCGAGCAATCATTTTTTTAAACATCTCGGGAGTGACGCTTCATTTTCGGGTCAAGATTATGTAATTTAAAAAATGGAACTGTTTTTTTTTAATTCGTCTTTTTAGTATAAAAAAAAAATTTTCATACACAATTCACTTTTTATTCCAAAGTCATAGGATAATGTTAAAACTACAAAGGAAACTTTTTTTGCATGAAATTCAAATATTTTTTTTTGTTGAACATTTGTTTTTCTATTTTATAAATTCGTTTAGCTCCGTATTGCATCGTTAATGCATCAAAATGAAACTGCTTCTTTAGAAATTTCCCTTTTTGAGTTGAAAATTGAACTGTTTTTGTAGAATTTTGGTTTGTTTAAAACTTTCATTTTAATGTTAAAAATTCAACTGAAATATCCTTTCCTAAAAAATTAAACTATTGTTTTGTTGAAAGCTTTTCTTTTTCAAAAAAAAAATCTATTTTAGTATAAATTGCATAATTCTTGCATGGAAATGCACACCTTTTTTTTTCTTTTGCCTTTTTGGGTTGAGAATTCAACGATATTCGTAGAAAATTTGCTTTTCATTTGAATTGTTAGAATATTAGAATTGTTAGAATTGTCCGAAATTTGACATGACTGTACACCGTAGATGAATTTAAATAAAAATTCAAACAAATTAACTGTTAACCAAATAGTTTTATTTTTAACCAAAAAGATGAATAAATTACTGAAATTATCTATAGTTAATTGCAATTCTTGAATTTGAAAAAAAAAATTGATTTTTAAACAAGAAGATCAATTTTCCAGCAGGAAAATTAATTTTCGAGCAAGACAGTCAATTTTAAATTAAATATATGAATTTTTAACAAAAAGTTGAATTTTCAGTTTATGAAGACCCACTTTATACTAAACAGTTAATTTTCCATACAAATTAATGAATTTTTAACTAAAATACTTAATCTTCTCGAATAAATAAATTTTTGAGAAAATATTTCAATTTTGAAGAAAGTAGTTTTATTTTTAACCCACACAATGAATTTTCTACCATCTTAGACCATGTACACAAAAATCCTAATGTTAATATTAAAAATATATGAATGTTTACCAAAATATTTGTATTATCAAATGCAAATAAAACAAATTGTCAACCAAATATTTCCATTTTGATACAGACTTTTTTTTTAACAGGTGCAGATTTTGACTTTAAATTTTCCATGTAAACTGCATGGGAAAATTCACTTTTTTTAGTTTTTGAAATAATTTTTTAGGGTTTGAAAAATGTCCCGGGAAGTATAGGAACTTGTAAAAAATTATCCAATGAAGAATTCCCTGTATTACGCGTATGAGTTTGACACCCTTAATCCACCCCCACGATTACCTGAAAACTACCGTTACAAACAAAAATGTTACTTCTTTATGAAATCGACATTTGAGCACTCTACTCTGGTCTTTTTACATTCTCATCTAGAGAAGGTATTAGATTTGTGTAAAATTTGGCAGTTTGAAAATCCAAAAAGATAAACAAAAATGAACATTATATGGCAAACAACGCACGATATCAAGAAAATTTAGGAGGGCAAAAACGTTGGTTTTTGAAACCCCTACAAGATTATCATAATAACTTTTTGAACTTCTTTGAAAAATCGAAATTTTTGTTGTATTCGTAAAAAACAAAATTAAAAAAAAATTTACAGAGCTATAGAAATTTTAAAATCCAAAAAAAGAAACGAAAATTAGCGTTATCAGTCGAACCACGCAAGACTAGAAAAAAAGTCAATGCGAGAAAAATGGGTTTCTATGCACATCCTACAAGAATGTCATAACGACATTTTGAATTTTTTCGAAGAATCGAAAATTTATATTTTTATTGCACAAAAAAATAATGAAAAATAAAAAATTCTATTTAACGGACAAACTATGCAATATACGAAAAATTATTCTTCAAAGTTAATATAATATTTAATGTAATATCTAATGTAATAGAATTTTATTTTTATACATACATTAATTACATGTTACATTCACATTGACAATGTGACATGAACGCGCAAATCATTTCAATAATTATTTGCAGATTTATTATATGTATATGTTCCAAAAACGACTTAGATGCTATCCCCCCCCCCCTTTTCATATAGTTGGAAAAAATCATTCTGATAGTATAATTTATTAGAAAGGTACAGAAATATACGCTGAAGTAAAGGAATTTTCTTCTTCATTTGAAATCAAATACGAATTCAGTCATTTGTATATGAAGAACATAAACATATAACACGGAACACGAAGCGCGCTTAAACTTTTGGTTTTCTATCAAACGATGAACAGAAACGAGCGTGCAGCGCGAGGTTTACATGATTTTTAAAAGAAATATCGAGCGCGGAGCGTGAGTGACTTGATGAGAATGTGTTCCTTAAGGTTTCTTAAGAACCTTAAGTAAATTGGTTCTTCTCTCTACGTAAAACTGACGGAATTGAACCAAACGCATGTCATAACGATGAAGCTTACTAAGAGATGAGCTATCAGCCCACGAATCGCGTAATAGCGAGCACACGAAGTCCGAAAATCTAGAAGAACCGCGTTAAAGCGCGCTGAAACTTGCGAGCGAAGCGAACTAAGCGCGAAGCGCGCGACGAGAATGTGCCCGCGACTTGGGCAGATTTTTTTATTTAAAATTATTAATCTTGGCCTAGTGGAATATTTATTGTCATTATTAATTAATTTTTACATATTTTAACGCACGGAATTTGTTGACTTTTTTCATGTCTTACCTTGTTTGGCTTAAAATGTTCATTTTGTTTTATTTTTTGTGATTTTGAAAATTCTATAAGTCTGGTAATTTTTATTTTTCGAAAAAAGGTCATATGGATAAGTTTTTCGAGTTTCCGAGTACTATAAACAGCTGTACCTACAATTCCTATTCTTGAAAAAAGTAGTCTTAAATATTTTGAAAATGTGCTCACTTTTTGAATTTTTATCCAAATCAGCTAGTTTAAGAGCATGTTCTTCCTTTTTGTGCCCTAAAAAAGTCTGCCAAACCAGAATTCAACCTAACCAATCTTTCAAAAGTTATCGTGCCTACAGTGACTACAGACTATAGACAGAGAGACAGATAGGCAGACAGATAGACATTTCCGTAAAACTCATTTTTTCTCAATTAGGAGATCTCAAAACGTGGAGATTTATTGAAAACCGAGAAAGTGAAATTTTACATAAACCCAATACCTTCTCATTAGGATGAGAATGTAAAAATCAAAAAAGTGATTCTTCCCCTTACATTTTATATGGGAATCTTCAACTCAAAATGCATCTAATTGCTGCACAATGTATGCGGTTAAACGCTAGTGGACAAAGTAATGAGAGGATTGTCAAAGAATTTAATAATAATTTTATTAATACCGGGAAAATTTAGATCGACAATCAACATCCAAATCATTTGGATGAGATATGTTGAGTTTTGTATACATCAGCAGTATTTTTACAGAATCAGCAAAAAGGCCAGCAAATGACGCGGTACCACCCTCTCCTAAAACTAATGAGGGTTTGACTTCACAAGATGTAGAGCATCTATTAAATAATTGGAGTTCCGGACAATATAATTTTGGCTATGATTTTGGACAGTATGCGTCTGTGCCTCCTTCTCCTGCAGCACATACTTACTATAATCATCAACATATACCAGACCAACAGCGTGAGTTAGTAAATTCATGTATTTTGTACAAAATTTAAACAATTTTTGACGGAAAATTTCTTTCTTTGTTTGAAAATTAATTTTTATATGAAAATCCAATTATTTCATTTTCCGTCAAAAATCTATACTTTTTAATTATAAAATTAAACTACCTGAATAAACTTTCAACTCGATTATGAAAAATTTATTT
Source organism: Druon quercuslanigerum (assembly GCA_010014905.2). Classification (NCBI taxonomy): domain Eukaryota; kingdom Metazoa; phylum Arthropoda; class Insecta; order Hymenoptera; family Cynipidae; genus Druon; species Druon quercuslanigerum. The sequence continues at coordinate 11,043 of JAAAKG020127074.1, forward strand.
TCGATCTGGAAGATTGTTGATTTCAGTTAAAACTTATTAGTTTAAAATTAAAATACATTTTGAAAAATTATTTTTTGTACATTAAAAATTACATTCAAAGTTTTTAATTTAATTGTTTCATTTTTTGTAAAAATTGGTGTATGATTAAAAACTGAAATATTCGGGTGGAAGATTTGAATATTTTGTTGCTTATTCTTTTTTTTTTTTTTACAAAATTGTGATTTAAAGCAATTAATTTTTTGCTTGGAAATACATCAGTTGTGTTCTAAATTCATCTTTCGGATAAAAATTTGACTAACTAGGTCAAGTGACTAATGAGTTCAGGAGCTTATAAGTTAATTTACGACTATGCTTGAAAGCTCTTGCGATGTAGCTGTAGATATACAATTACGAACGGCCGCGAGCGTTGGAGGTGACAACAGTCACCCCTAGATGCTTTCATAAAGCCACTTCACAGGTTTTTGGTCCCTTTCTTCCTGACGGTCAAGAAAGTTTCTTACAATGCGACAGATGTTTAATAAAACCGCCTTCTGAGCTGCTGCCAATACCATGCTGAATCCTAACTTAGTTCTATAGGTTGACTGCAAATTTCAGTTAAGTGGACAAGCAATCTCGATGATGTAGACTTTTTCATCTTTTTTTCTCGTATCACAATTTCAGGTCGATTGGCCCGGATGTAATAATCCGCTTTGATAGTAACATCCCAATATAATATGAAATCTTCGCTTTCCAAAATGGGCATTGGAATGTATCTATAGAAAGGCGCCCATTCTTTTAAGAGCCCTAGGTTTAGGGCAACTTGTTGATGTATAACACCCGCCACATCAATATGTCTGTGCGTATATTCTCCCTGAGCCATTACGTGATAGCCATCAATAATGTGCTCTATGGATTCGTTTGTATCTCCACTTAATCGGCACCGGTCAACCATGTCTTGATCATATCCGCACCTGGAGTTTTCCAATTACTTGCCCTTTTTAAGGCCGCCAAAATATCTAAAGCTGTGATTGCATCTGTTCATTTTTCCCAAAACACTTGACCAGTAGTTAGTCGTATCTTCCAATTAACTGACTTCGGTGTCCTGGTGGATATTTTTCTTTACACTCAGTTGATGGTGGAACCATCTTTTATGTGTCTGAAAGTTTCGACTTTGTTGCCTTCTTGCACTACTTTTTTTGTACCAACGTAGTCTGGCAGAAAGAAAATCAGGTATTTGCCGTTGAAACTGCATAATCTCATTCAATATTGATAGTGTTAATATGTCGATGTGCCGAGGGCGGATGATTTTAGTAACATGGTTTATCAGCATTCTGCTTCTATTTACTTTTTTATAATAGCTCATCGACTCAATTTGCACGTTACTTTGCTGACATCCATATCCAACCTGATCTGCAATGGTTGATCTCGATCCCTTGCTGGGACAAACTCTGCATTTGCATGCCTAGTTCTGTGTCCCACGTTCTAACAGTTGCCACAGCTGCACAGTACACAAGAGTTTGCACCTCTTAAACAGTTTCTGTTACGTTTAAATACGTAGGTGAAACCTTGCTGTTGAGGTGCTCTATTAGTACACGCAGATCACTTGTTGTGTCCGTTTTGGGCAGAGAATGCCTTAGTTTTGGTTCCGCATATCTATACTTTAGTAAACTGGCTTCAGAATATTTGAAATATTCTTTGATAAATTGTAAGTTAGAGAACCAACAGTAGAAACAAAAGGTATGCACACTCATAATTAATTAATCTTTATTTTCGCATCTAATAGCTGTCATTACATTTATTTTCGTTAGTTAAAACCATACCAGTCCTATTATTCTTGTATAAAATATTGTTTTGAAGAATGTTTTCAATTATATTATTATAATTATGTCTATATTCTTCCTGCAACCGTTAAGTCACCTTTATTGATAGAGGAGTTTCCATAAAATAAATTTTTACTTAAAGATGTTTTTTTGCTCAATTTTATTTTAATTTATGTGAAGCGTAAGACATAAGAAAGAATCTAGGATTCAACATTCATAAAAATCGTAAGTCGAAGAAAGGATTGATTTGGTTTTAAATCATTATAAAAAGTGACTTTAGTGTTTAATTTATTCTTTAAATGACAAAAAATCGACCTTTTTTACACGTCCACATGTTTACAACAATTCCTTCTGGCTTAATAAAAATAACTTAATTATGTATTTTTTATTATATAATTTTTTTTTATTTGACCAAAAACAATTTTAGGGGATTATTCATGGAGAGACCCTGCTTTAAAATTAAATTCATTAAATGACAGGGAATTGAAAAAAAGAGTATATTTGCTATGAAAGAAATAGAAAAGAGGAAAGTTCCCAGTTATGCCTAATCTGAGACATTATGGATCCAGTTCCTGTGGCAATAGTAATAGTAACCATGAAAGAGACAGGCAGATTTACTCTCTTTTTCAGTCTTAGGAATTCTTGCTTTTTGAGATTTTTGTGTTGCTCATTTCGTCGTCCCTTGCGTCATTTGGATGTAAATTTGAATTTTCAATATTCTTATGGTAATGAAAACTTCTGTTTATTTTTATCATAGCTTGTGTCCTTTGTCCACAACTTTAATTTTTTATTTTTATTGTTGTTTTTTACAACTAAAAACAGAAACTATGCAATCAATCTTTTGAAAGTTATCGTGCCTACAGACTACAGACTACAGACAGACACCCTGACAGATAACTACGTAAAAATTGTTGTTTACTGATTCTGGGTGTCTCAAAACGTGGCGATTTGATAAAAACCAACAAAAGTGAAATTTTGCATAAAACTAATACCTTGTTACTAGGATGAGAATGTAAAAATATATTACAGTTAATTGAAAGAAGTTGAGAGCAATTTTGTAGAAATTTTGTAAAAAAAAACAAACGTTTTTTAGTGTTGCTTTGAACCACAGACTATAGTGCAATAGGAAATTCGAATTGGTAAATTTATTCAAAAGTTATTGCGTCGCCAGGCAATAAGCAGACAGACAAACAAACAAAGACATTGATTCCCTAAATTTAATGGAATAGAACTGGATTAGAATAAATTGGATTTAAGTGAAGTGGATTAGAATGAATTGGATTACAATGGAGTGGATTGAATCAGAATGAATTTAATTGGAGTGCTCCTTAATCTCGAGAATTGAATTGGATTGGATAGGATTAGAATAAATGATATTTAAGTGGAGTGGATTAGAATTGATTAAAATGGAGTGTATTGGTCCAGATGAATTCAATTGGAGTGAATTGGATTAGATTGCATTAGATTGGAATGCATTGAATTTGGAATAAATGGTATTAGATTCGACTGGATTATATCTGATTATTGGAGTGGATTTAATTATTGGGATTACATTAAGTTAAAAGTAATTCGAGTGTATTGAAATGGATAGGATTTTATTCGAATGGATTGAATTAGAGTGCAATAAATTAGAATCGTTTATAGTGGATTAAAGAGGATTTGATCAGAGTGGATTGGAGTGTTTGGGAAATGGCATGTCGCCCCCTGAACGGTGGAAAATCAAATAACTAACTTTAGGCTTACAATTTCGATTCCGATTTTGACGCCACAGTGTGGAACTGAATAAATTGGATTGGAATCGCTTGGATTAGGATTGGATTAGAAGATTAGAGTGTATTGGAAATATTTGGATTGAAGTGGTTTCTACTGAATGTGACAAGAATTAATTTAATGCACTGGAATGGATGGGATTTTAAAGCAGAGGAGAAAAGTGGAGTGAAATTGAATGAATTGGATTGCAGTGGAGGGGATACGTTTGGCATTGATTCCCTCTCGGGTTT